>WAAG01068958.1:0-25574 GCA_013390105.1 Tichodroma muraria | reverse complement strand
CCGCCCCGGGCACCGCCCCCGGCCCTATCGCGACAGCCCCCCCGCCCCGGCACTGGCCGCGCCGGCCCCACTTGCCCGCCTGGAGAGCGGCAGCGGCCACAGGGATGGGCAGAGAGCGCCAGGGCAGCCTGGGGCACAGGGAGCCTCGGAGAGGAGCTAAGCTCCATCAGGCAGCACAAACTTGAGGCTTCTCTACCCTGCTCTTGTGACATAAAGCTTCAAACCCAAGCATTTATTCCAAATAATAATTCTGCAGCATTGGACAACATGTATCAGAATGAATAATTCCATTCTAGAAAATTCTGTGAGTGTAGTACCTTCAAAGGTAACATGCTGGGAATCAAAACCAGTTTTTTAAAAAAACAAGTAAGCTTTTGGGGTTTAATTTTAAAAAGCCCTAGAATGTGAATCTGGCTAGAAAAGAACAAAAACGCACTTGGCTGTTTATCACTAGGCATGCTTGTCACATCCAGATGGGATCTCAGTTGATGCTTACTGCACCCCAAGCACTACAATATGCTTTGCTTAATAATTATTCTTTCCTCTCATCTTTTTGGGCAAGGTTACCCAGCAACCTGTAAAATAAAAAGGTGTTCTTTAACTTGCCCAGCTTCAGAGACTGCACAAAACAGCACGAAGGGTGTCACTGCCTGGGCCTGCAAGGAAGGACCAAAGAAAGGACAAGGGCAACACAGAGAGAGAACACCATGGTGACAGGTGTCCAGGGTGACAGGGACACTTCTTATAGCCACTTCTTACATCCACCACTCCCACAAGGAGAAAGGAACCTATACATTTAAACATTAAACAATTCTAAAACAGTCACACTCTGACCCTGCTAGTCTGGCATAAAACAATTTCATTTTTTTTCTTCATTTTTGGGAATCGCAGCAACACATTACACAGTAGGCACGCATCTGCACGTTTTCCAGCAGCATCAAGGACTGCTTCTGCAGGAGGAAGCTGTATTGAAGGCAGCACAGAGAAAAAGTGATCCTTTACTGCTAGAAGATACTCACCTGCTACGTATATTCATTGAAACAGACTGTTTTAGAGAATCCTATCTCAGTTTTGTTAGAGACTACCAGAGCAAAACATGGTTTCATCTGTAGACTGCTGCCCAGTCTAATTTTTACCCCATGACAAGAAGGAAGGATGCATTTTGTAAGTGGATAAGGAAATGTTCTTGTGCTTGTTTCTCATGCAACTTCATGATGGGATGGCAATACCCTTAATTTATTTATTAAGTTGTTAATAGCATACAAACCATTTCCTGAATAAGCATTACTTGGTCTAAGAAAACAAATTAGCGAAATCTTAAGAGCTTTCTACACATAGATCCTAAACACAGAAAGAAAATCTCTTCTAAAAAAGTATTTTGATGTCACTACTATAATAAAGAGCATATTTTACCCTCTTTTTTTCATCTTGTAAAAGACCCAGAGCACAGGCACAGTTGATAAGGCATGTATTTTCACCTGAAAAAGGAGGATATCCTGTGAACTTTTCAAATTATTGTTGTACTGTTCCAAATATTTGCCTTGTATAAAGCGAAGTATTAACAAAGTATAAACAACTTTAAAGAAATCAACAGCAAACTTTTATTACTTCAAATATTACAAAAAGTTAGGGAGCAGTTTAGAAGAGTGAAAATGCCCACATTAAACAAGTTTGTCTGCAACTGTATGCACACAGCTACTTGACATTGATCCAAGAGAAAACATCCAAGCTAATGTTTCTGAAGAATCAAAAGAATTGATGTTTCCACCTGCAACCTTGGAAACAAACTTAGTCTCTTTGGTCTAGAATATGAGGTAGCATAAAGAAACTAACACAGATCTCTCAAGTAAAAGGTGTTTTCTGTTGTTTATATGCCATCATCTTTTAAAAAAACAGAACCTGAGCACGTAAACTTCTTAGCCAGCAAGCTGCATGTCTAGTTTTGTTTCCTGGGAAATTTTTGTTTCGAACGCTACAGATCAGATAAACTGAAAACAAGAGTTCTACTATGAAGCATTTCACTTCAGACTGATCTGCTGAAAACATTAGTTGATAACAGGGGATTGATTAAGTGAATCAGTGCCACATTTCCCCCTGATGTATGCAAAATCAAGAGATTAGAAATGTCATCAAGAAATCTTCACATGAGATATTAATTACATTTTGTATATAAATACAAAAGACTTCAGCATTTTTAAAAGCAAGAGTAGACTTCAAAGGACAATGTGAGGCTTAAGAGGAAGAAGTTTTTCCTATTTTTTTTTCCAAACAGCACAACACAGCACCTTAATTAGGAATTCTAACAAATGGAATTATTGCATGTAAACAACAATTTCAAGTTTTTAAAACCAAACTAAGTCCAGAAAACTGTATTGACTCAATACAACACTGGTTTACACTCCCTTCCTCTTCAAGTGTTTCCCCACCCACTTCAGCAGGTAACTGTCCATCAAGGTAAAAAAGAATACAGCAATATCCAGCAGTGGAAGGAACAGAGTGCTTCATATTTCTGGTTTGTCACAAGTAAGCTGGGTACTTTAGCACTGCAACCATCAGCTTTTTCAAGAAATGTCTGTCATTCTACTGAAAGGAAACCTCCAAATAACTGAATGCTTTCTGTTTTGGCTGCCTCCACACCGAACAGTGCACACCAGCACTGATACCCCAATTACCAGTTATTTACATTAAACAACAGCAGAAGATAAGATACAAAGGCCTGTAAAGGTTTCCATCTTCCCACTCATAAGATGTTGCACTTGTGGATACTTTCATGAGCCCCGGCTGGAAGATTCAAGATGTAGCAAGTTAAGGAAGCATTTTGACATTTCGACAACGTTCTGCTTTCACAAAAAACCTGTTTGAATATGCATCGGTGTTTGCAAAGAAAGCAGCTAACAAGGTTCTTCCCTGTTTAAATAGGAGATGGAAACAGTAATAGCTAAAGCTCATTCAGTACAATGCCAGAGAGAGGGAAAAAATTACCAAGTCATCTGAAAGTGACACTATTTTCCTTTCCACCAAGACTATTCATGAAGCAGGTGTGTTAAGTGGAAGAAAGCAATCACGCTGACGTTAAGATGCCAAGAAACTCAAAATGATCACAGGAAAAAATGCAAAAGCATTAAGAATTAAAAATTCAGCCCTCGAAATGAAAAACTTATGTCAAAGTTGATTGCAAGTCAGCATTGACTTTTTCTGCTTTTGACGACAGAAGGTTCTAAACCCATCCACTAGCTTGATCTCAAGTACACTTCTGGCAAATTTAATCAGCACATTTTGTGCTGTGTTGGCCATCACTGTTAAAAGCATAACCTAAATAATCAAAGATCTTCCCATTCTTACCTCAAACCTCAGTAAGTCAATCTTGCCTTTCCCCTCTCCCAAACTAGAGTGGAGAAAAAGGATATCATTGCCTGGGACTGCAAATGGCAGAGGAGCTTCTCCAAGGGAGGATAGCAGCGCAGGGATGGAACACAGCCCACCATGACCAGCTTGTGCTTGGCTCTTGTGATAGCAACATTCAGACGGCGCCAGTCCTTCAGCAGGGTGCCAGGCTGGTAAATAAATGTCACTTGCTTTTATTTTCCCTAAACCACTCATTTTCAAAATGCATCTATAAACTAGTAAAATTGACTGGAACGAAGTTAATATAAGCAACTTACATTTTCATCAATACTGCTCCTAACAAAAGACACAATTATGATGCTTTTATCTCTTCCTTGGTATTTGTCAACCGTGTTAACTTCCACTCTGTTCTCCTTCCATTTTGCCATCAAATCCGTGATTGCTTTTAACTGATGTCTGTAGGGTGATATAATGCCAATGTCTGAGGGCTTACAGCCAGCCTGAATGAAGAAGAAACATGAGAAAAAAATTGTCACTGCAGTTGGCTTGGGAAACTCAGTACTGTCCAGAAAGATTCTTCTAATTATATTTTTTTTAAAAAACAGCGCTGCAAGATATTGTATCTACACAATGGAACAGTAGGTGTAAGTAGTATTAACTAAAGATGGAAAACATTAGTACTGCAAGCTCCCAAGCTTTGTCTTAACTTAGCACAAAGACAGATATCCTTGAAATCCTCATTTTTCTTTTTTCTCTAAACTGTGAGGTGAACACTCAGAGCTCCTGGTCTCTACTACTCCTGAAGCTGACTGGACAAAATAAGGAACAAAGGCAAATCCTCTCCCCTCCCTCCCAAAAAAGCTATCATCTCTTAAAAGAATTTGGCATCCAGCTTTTGTTTTTTGCATCTCAGATCCAAGCAGGCAAGGGACAGGTAAGGGAATACAGACCTCAGGCTTCCCACTACACTGACATGAAGCCAAGCTTCAATTTATCATTAAGATTATCCCCAAAAGAACTACCCAATACATACAGTCACCACTACTAAAGCAATGTAAAAATATTAGTTATAAAGCTCTCCCTTCAAACCATGGAATAAAGTAAAAGATACCTTAATAAATAAGGATGTGAGGAAAAGCACTATTTTAGCTTCTGTCACATTGCTTATGCCACCTTTTTCTGCGTGTTCTGGTGCTGGGACCTTTGAAAATACAAACAGAAAATAATGACTTCTGCTGTCTGTAATTGGGTGTATTCTGTCCCCAGTGCACTGAGTCGTATGCTGACTTATACAAACGGTATTAATTAAAGAAATAAATTTAAATGCTAAATTTTACTAAACAGAAGAGCCTGTAGTGTGAATTAACTTCAGAATACAGCATTTGCAAAACGAATTAGAACAAACCCCAAAATGAGTTTCTAGCACTAGCTTGTCACCTTAAGAAACTGCCAAAGCTTAATCCTCTGACTTTACAGTTCAGCATTATACATCATAAATCAAAAAAATCAAAAATGGGCATTTTCCTGTTGATAAGGTAAGACAGCAAATTATATTTTGCATGGGACTTTTGCTTTAACGTTTTCCATACAACATTACTTACAGTGAATTTTCTTCATTCCATGGCATAAAAGATAATTTATTTAAATGTTTGAAAGCCTACATTTAAAGCTAAAGCAAGAACTATCCGAAATGGTTGTATTAACTTGAACTCCCAACTTTTAAATAAAGTATTCACTGAATTTACCATTTCTTAACTATTACCTCCCATTCTCTACATCATGTATGAATGAGGCCAACAAGCTCAGCATGTAAACTCTTGTCATTGTAGTGTCACAGTTTTGTAATTTTTTCTCTTTGCTTGACTCTTGCCTTCTCTAAAGTTGAAGTAGCACCAATAGCAATGAACGTGTGTTTGGAAGCCTCTGAACTCCATGTGCTCAAGTTCTCTTCAAGCAGAAGAGCACTGGTTTACTGCACAGTTAATTTCTGACCACACTGGCATTAGTGTAGCTAAAAAGTACACAAAAATCATTTTTAGCAAAGAAGTTCTAAAAGCTGTTACATGCTTATGGTAACACATGCCTTACATTTATATTTCTCCTGTTCCCATAGGACACCAGCAGAACCACCACCAAAAACAACTTGGGCCTAGAAATTCCCAGGAGACTTGCCCTAAATCAAGGATGTCATTTTTCAGACAGCCATCCCCAAGCTGTCAGACAAGTGCAGACTGACACAGGGGTTGGCAGAAAAGGAACAAAGAGGTTTCCGATGGCTGTCACAAACACGTTGCGCTGTTTGGCAGGAAACAATAGAAGCTTTTTCTTCTTTTTTTTTTCAAAAGCCAGCATAATAAATATAAGCTTCCTGGTGGTGTAATGGTGTTTTTTCATCTTCCTTCTCTCTGTATCCCTCCCCCCCAAGTCTACTTCTTCATAAGCATTTCTTGGTTACACCATGAACAATACAGGGGAGAAAAATCTTCTACAAAGTCAAAGGAAAGAAATGTTTTTGTTTGTTCTCATGTTCAGTGGGTTTTTGTCCATTTCCCCTTCCATGACTACCACAATACTTGGGAGTTCTGACAGGAAGTCCAAAAGGAGAAATAACATTATAGCCTCATGTCTCAACAAATCTAGAATATTTTGGAAATAAAAACTTTCCTCCTGGCTATATGAAGAGGAGAGCTGTCTTACGCTTGAGATGAGCTTTCTAGGGGTAAAAAAAATGGAACAGAAACTCTCCTTTTGTCATTAGCAATTTTGCTGTGATTACTAGATAAACAGTGTTTCAGACAGATTCCTATTAACAGGCCTCTTCCCTGGAACCAACTATCTGCTTTCCTGGGAAAGGGACTGCAGCTGTCGAGGCATTCTTGGAAAATGTCTCTATTTAGTTTAGACATTTTTAGAAATTTCTCTAAGTCATCAAGGTGAACACTGCTTCTTCTTAGAAGTAAACACTGCTTCTCTTGATTGAAGAGATTCTATAAGAACTGTCGTAAAAAATATGAATCCTGTACAGTGTCATAGAGAGCATAGAAATACTGGTGAGTTCTAACCAGGGTCAGCATAAAAGATCACCAGTTGATATAATTATTGACAAACACAGTATTAATAGGAATCAACACAAAACCTGTTAAGGAGGAAGAAGACTCAAATCATAATCCAATCACCAGTTACAGTGACAAGTACTAGAGACCACAGTTATTAATCTTTTTCCTCATGCATTTAAGCTCTTCCTCATTTTTCCTGCAAGTCAGTTTCTTTGCAGAATTTTTATCCACATTAGAATTTTACTTCCCCAGCAAAATTTTGAGTCTTCATGAAAGGACACACCTGAACCAATTTATTCATCCCTTACACTTCAATGTATAGAACATCTGCAAAATCCCATGGAGAATTGCAATTATTGCTGCCACTGGCACACAGCTTTGACACCACTGACCCCCAGCCAATGAAAATAAGGCCATTCCCTGGTTGCAAGGACATCCAGTACGGCTGCACACTTTGAGCTACACTTTACAGGAAAAACAGAGTTTAAAGCCCATTCAGTACTTTCTGAAATAGTATCTAAATTCAAGTTTTCAGCTGTTCTCAGATGCGGTTTCCAGCAGCAGTTGTACCACCCCTGCTCAGCTCTGCCAACAACACCAACAATGTTTTTGTGTGCTGCACACTTCACATGGTCCTAGAAAAACACTTCCTGAAGTTCCCTGTTTTACCTTGCCTAAGCTGAATGAAGTTTTACATGTTGACTGTATTGAGAATTTGCCTCAAAATACAATGCTTGAAAGAGCATAATGAACTTTACCTTCTCTGTGTTCAGAAAACACACAGGTGTGTCTGGATCAAGCACTTCTTTCAGCCATGTCTTTGAAGCATCCCCAAGGTCCAGTTTCAATTTCTTCAGGTTGGGCAAGTTAACTGTGGCATTTGACACCTTCTCTGAGCCACATTCCAGTTTGCCTTCGTATACCAGCATGTTACTCAATGACATAATCTTACTAAAGATTTAAAAAACAAAAAAAGGCATAAAAATCTCGCCATTTCAATCCCGCATTAAGAACACAATTTAATAAATAAACATTGAAAATACCTATTCATTCTGTATTGCACAGTTAATTGGACAACAGCATTTTGGTTTTGTTCCAGCCTTTTAAATAAGCTTTCACTCATGCCAAGATCTCTGTTACAACACAAAAACAAAAATAAATATGTGTCAATCAGAACACTGCCAGAGCCTTCCCAGAATTTATGACTAGTAATTGTCCAGCAGCATTTTATCTTACCTTGCTTCTGCATTCAGCACAAGTGGAGGCAGCTGCTGATGATCCCCCACCAGCACAAACCTTTTGGAGCAGAACAACGGGCCCAGGCAGATGAGCTGGCTTATTTGGGAAGCTTCATCAACAATACAGAAGTCAAATTGCTTCTGAACAAAGATGGGGTGATTTACTCCCATGCAAGACGTTGCTACCACTGCCTGAAAATTGAGACACACTTCAAGGATAAGGTACATTTTATATCCTTTAGCACTATGTTCTCCATAATAATAAAAAAAAATAAAAAATATTTCCCATTAAACTGAACTAAACTGTAAAATCACAGAAATCAAATTATTAGTCCTCGAAATCAGACCAGCATAACTTAGACATATATTGGCCTGACATATTCTTGCATCAATTGCAACTGACAAACAAAACCAGCTTTAGAGCAGACTGTAGCAAACAACTTGTTCTTGTCATGTGTTCAGAGTGATGCCAGGTTCTATTCATGGACAATTCATGGAGTGTGCTGAAACGACTACTGAAAAAATCAGTACTGAAAAAAACATGACCACTGAAAAATCAGGTGGCTTGGGGTTTTTTTTCCAGTACTGAAGAGAAGATAAAACAACAGCAGCACAATTCTTCCCACTGCTGTGCTTCCACTGCAATCCAAAATGACTAAAATAAGAAATGCTAAGTCATTCCCCTTATGACTTCAGTCATGCCCCTGCAGTACTTATCAATAAAAAGTAAATGGCAGCTTTTGTGAAGTTGGCATTTACTCCAGCTACCATTAAACTTTATCCTTTCAGCGAATTTAATTTAAAGCTGCCACTGAGTTCTATGACCCAGCTCCCGTAATGGTTTGCATTAACATTCACACAGACAGCACTAATCTTTCAATCAAAAATAAGGGTTTGGCCAAGTCAGCTCCACAGCATTCCACTTCCTCTTCCCCATCTGCTGATTGCACTAACTGCACAAGGAGCACAGGTGGGAGGAAGAAGGGACAAACAGCAGCAGTATGTAAATAATGCTAAAGGAGGCTGAAGCAGCCCATTCACAAGATCTCAGATAAAAGCACTGGAGTCTTTGGGGCTTATTACTTACAATGATGAGTTACTTTGTGTAGACATAAACAAAGCTTCTCAACTTGCAGACTTAATGTAGGTCATTACTGGCTATAAAGAAATTGAAACAATGCAGAGGTTGAGTATCTCTTTCAGCTCAGATTTCTTACAGCAGTACACACCCCTGGGATGGGTTCCTTCTCTGCAGCATCCAAACAAAATACTAATGTAATTATCTTTAGTAATTTGCAGGGCTAGCAAAAAAAACTTTCCTCACCTGACTATTATAGACCTCTTCCAAATCTGTTACAGACTTAACTGATCTGGACCTGTAGATTTCTTCTTCTGTGTATTTCTGAATATCTGGATGAACCTTCTGAGCTCGTCCCAAGCGCAAGAAACCAACTTTGAATTTGGCCAACTTCAGCAGGACATTGTCTACAGCCGTGTGTGTAAAACTGGTCAGAAGGACACTGAAGCCACAAGCAGAAAGAATTCTCACCTAATGAGTGGCAAAGGGAAAGAAAAGGAGAAGCTTTTAGTTCACCTGTAAGAATCAACTGTCCCAGGTTTGATAAGGTGGAAACCACAAGGGGTTTTGAGGGAGCCAGTAATAAGCATGACTTGGTCTGTATCAGCCTCCGTGGCCAGATGTGTCAGTTGGCCACTGACAATGTGGGCAATAGTCCTGGGGGTTCCCATGGACAGCAGGCTCACCATGCTGCTGGAGAGCCAAGAACCTGGATGTGCACTCACAAGGAGCTGCACTCCTAAGATCCCCACTGCAAGAAGAAGCCATGCAGCCCACTCCCACAGCACTGTTCTCCATGGCAATTTAGCCACTACTAGATTCAGGGGAATGGGCTGATCTGAAGATAGCAGCAGCTGTCTGCTCTCCAGCCTCCCCTTTCCCCATGAGCTGATGACAACTGGAAGCAGGACAATACTGCTCTTTCATGAAAAACTCACTCAGCCCACAGCCTGAATCCAGTGTGCTCCTACAATCCTTTCCTGGGGAAAAGAGAACCACCAGCTAAAGGAGACATGGTAGCAGACTGCTCATAGATTCAGCCCCACAGGTTCATACAATTTACAGTGGACAAGTTACTGGCTTCCCAAGGAGTCCCTCTTTTGAACTGTAACTCAAGATTTGAAGACTTCCTGATATTTGGAGCCAAAGAATTTTAACACTAAAGCACCACAGAAATGATTAAACAACACATTTCAATCTCCTCCCTCCCACATATGTTCCTACACAAGCAACAGACAATCCTACTCCACAAAATCCAATTTCAGTTCTACTAAGTATAGGTTAAGCAAAAAGAAGCGTTTTCTTCCTTGAAATTATACAGATACCATTAGATAAAGTCATGACACTACACAGTTGGTTTAATTCTATCCTCTAAATCTCACCAAAAAAAATCAAACACCAAGGTACATGATCTTACTAGAGCACATATTGTAGTCGTTTTTCCTGTTCCAGGCATACCCACAATAAGTGTGTAGTCTTTTGAAAGTAGCACTTGCTTCATTGCCTGTTTCTGAGGCTTATTTAGACCTTCCAGAAGAAAAGAAAATTAAATTACTACACATCATCATAATTGTAATAATCACTAAAGTCAAAGCAAAATTGTAATTTCTTCCTTCACTAAAGCCCTTAATAGAGACAGGAACTGAGCAAAGTCTGTAGGTTCTAATGAAGATATGATATTAAACATAATACAAAAGGTAAGTATGTTCTAAAGGGTCTGCATTATGGTCCTAAAAATAAATCACTGAAGACATTTTTATTTTTAGACCTTTTGTGACTTTTTTTCCCTAATATCTTAATTGACCACCTCCATATATTGTGTCAGGGCATTTGTTTTTGATCATACCACTTTCACATTCAAACACACAGCTCATAGCAAGGGGTGAGGTGAGCTGCACATACAGCACATACATGAGCTGCACATACATACATGAGCTGCACATAGAGCAGCATGTTGTTCAGAACAAACATTACAGCAGAGCTGGTTTGCCCCAGTCTGATGCAAACAAGCAGCACGTTTCAGCTATTTGGACTCAGCAAAGCTCAAGCAAAATAAGACTTCAAGCTGAGTTTTTACAAAAAATTCAATCTGCTCTGAGGGAACTCAGTTAAATTTATGTTTTCACAGGCAACTCTATCAGAGAACAAGGAAATATTTCCACCAAATACAAGATACTGCCCCATACCTAAACAAGTTTTGTTTTTAAATAAGTGCCACAAAGCATGATACCACAGAGCGGCCAACAAGTCAGCAAGAGTGATAATACAAGTGAATGTTTCCACCAAAGCCCATCTCCTTCCCATCCCTCAAGGTCAGCTTCCTCCATCCCAAGAGCTGTCTCTGTCCATTCCCTCTGTAAAGGCTACAGAGATAATCATAGGGCGTTCTGTCTGCAACTGCATGCTGCAGCTGCTAACAAAAGTAAAATAAAGTTGTGAACAAGTATCTGATCAGGTATTCCTGTGTTTAAATGAGTCTTCAGCTAGCTGGAAGACATGCAAGGCAAGAACGTGGTTTTAATTTTTAAGCTGAAAACTATTGCTGGGCCCCAAAGCAGGAAAAACTCCTTATATTTAGCATGATAAATACATTGGCTATAGAGACATACTACTAAGCAGAGTATTTTGGGGAAAGTCACTTTGTACCCTTTAAAATATTTGCAACAGTTTCCTTTGCTTCAGGAGGAAGGACAGAGCTCAAGTGCTGAATAAAACGCGGCTTCTGGAAGTCAATTATCAAGTTGCGGAGCCTTTCGCTGTGGATAAACATAAGACAAAACTGAGTTACAATAAGAGCTACCAGCTGAGAAACTTCATCTGAAAATATTTAAAGTGCAAAATTAATTTGATTTTTCATACCTGACTGGGGAATCTCTCATCAATTTAGAAAGATTTTCAAAAGGGACTGCTGTACCAACATCCCCTTCATCATGATCCAACCTAAATACAGTGTTCTTGGGGAGGTTTGACAAATTCCTGAAGGATGACAAGAGCATGGATAAATAATTTTACCAGCTGTATCTTGAATAAAGACTTATTACTACGTGTTAAATGATACCTTCCAGAGATCCCAGAGTGAAGCAACAGCTAATTGAACTACACTATTAACTGACCTAAAGAAAGCATGATCCCAATGAGGGATAATAAAACATAAGCCCAATTTAAAGACAACATAGACTGAACAATGGAAGTTACTATTAACACAGTAATCACTGTATCCAAATAGAGCCATGCTAGAAATGTAAGTAAATAGAGTTTAAATGTGCTTTTATTCAAACAACCTGGTTAAATAGACAGGCATGTATACTGACCAAGTACTAACTAGTTTCAATCAAGACAAGAGAATCTCTGAAGGGTACTACTCCAAAGCCAGTAAAAAGAGTCAGGACATGCCACAGCTTTCTGGAGACCTAGCACCACCCTTCCTCAAGCCAGTGCCAGAGTGTTTGTAAACAGATACTTTTCTTTTTATCCTATTACCTGCCCAGCAAACAGGAGACTCTTGTTTCACTGACTTCTCTAACATAGCCAGTAGCCAAACCAAGTAAACCCTTTTCCTCTCCACTCACAACCACTCGATCACCAGCCAACAGATTTGTTCCAGGAATGGCACCATTTCTACGCTGGAAAAAATGCAGATACTGCCCCTCGGAAATTTCATGGACTTCAACTCTGATCATGTTTCCAACACAGTCTCCAGCCTTCTCTCTGAAGATATTAAAAAAAGAAATGTTTTAGTATTAAGATCCTCTCAGTAAGAGAACTATTAAGAAAAAAACCCCACAAGTTAAAAAACCATACCACCCACAACCAACCATCAAATCCAAAACACAAAATAAACAAAAGGAAGGATGGAAGCATCATTGTCATGAGTTCAGAAATGATATCTTACCTTTCCAAAGAAGGTATCATCCATATATTTTTATATCCCTTTCTATGCTCTCCACTTTGCAGCTCCAAGGTTAACATCAGATACCAGAGGCTGAAATACTCCAAGTGGGAGAGTTTCAGGTGCTGGGTCTCTCTGTCAATGACAGGCACCATAGCAGGAGGAAAGGCCACACTGGCCATCTTCTGCTCCACAGCTCTAGGAACAGAACCAACCACAGGAAAGGCTCAGCCTGGACCCTTGTCCATATGTACATAACAACAATCCAAATATATACTGTAACATACCAGACAGATTAATTTATCATTACTCGAATGAAGTCGAATCTGTATCCTTTTTTCAGATGCATAATCTTATATGAGTAACTTCACATCATCTCTATGATTTTGAAGGGCAGTAAGTTAATCAAAGACCAAATAAAGGCATTTCAAAGATAGTAATGTACACGTTTACAGAGTCTACCTTTTACCCCTTTTATTGAAACACACAAATACTATTTTGAAATTTAGCTAAGCAATGAGGATTTAATAGTTAATACACAAGCAAACTTCAAGTCAATTTACTTCAAAACTAAATATCAATAGACATTATACCAAATCATGTACACAAAATACAACCAGAGAGAGAAAAGCTTATTCAGAAGTAAACAGCTACCCAGCTATAATCCTGCTGCTGCAGCAACTGAGTATTAGAGGCAGGATTTCACAGATACGTATCATGTATCCCCACAAAGCTCCCTTAACATACACTTTTATCCCTAGAATTTTAAAAACAATCAGGCATTCTATTTCCACAAGACCACCCAAAGGCTTTCCCTGTTCTAACATACCTCGTTTGACCTCTTCCATATACAATTTTAGTCATTTTTTGTGCAGCATAGAGACTAAAACTTGTAATAGTTGTTAAAACAATTCAGTAATTTTGTGTGAAATTTTATCAAATATTTGCTCACTACTTCTCTTCGACAAGAGATGCAATAACACTTCAGCAGGGTAGTATCAATGTATTACTTGTGTCATACCCTACAGGGAAACCATCTCCTATGGGGTGAACCTAAAAAAGAGGTTCTCCAGCCAGAACTCAGGCCCAAAGATTGACTTTTTCAGAGAGCTGCAAGAAGAGAGCTTTTTAAACACATCTGTTATTCTCATCAAGTATTTTGTTGAGGCTTATCTCAGATTTTGTCTTGCAGAAAGTACACCTGAGCAAACATATTAAGTCTCTGGGAGATCAGGAGCTGAATTATAAAAGTTGTAGAGAAATCTGTGGAAGATCCTTTTGGGGTGGAAAAGTCGTCAATATATACGAAACTGTCAACCACAAAAATGAAATTATATCAAAAGATACAATTATTCAATCTCATTTAAAAACATTAGACTTTTTTTTTTTTTTACCTGCTGTATAGAAAGCAGTTGTGCATTTGGGAGCAATATTTACATGCTTGACTGTCATCAATCACAGGAGGCAAAGCAGCAAGCTGTGAATTCTGCCTTCCCACATCAGATTTATAGGTACTGTGGGTTAAGTAGAAGGCCACATGATTTCTTAACTTCATTAATTCTGTCAAGAAAAGAAAAAACTAACCTGATAGTTTTGTTTGTAACAATTTCTACCTCAAAAGTAATTAGCTATCAATCTTCTAGTCAGTTAAGAACTGATTATTCACAAATAGCAAAGTCCTTGAGCCATATTAGTAAAACAACTGAATTTTTAATGTAAGCTTAGTAACATTATAACAAGTGAAGCATGCCCAAGTACAGCTATTTCCATAAGAGTAAACTTTACAGTTATAAAGAAAGATTTTAGTAGTATTTAAGAGAATTATGGCTTCCAGAGAAGGGGAACAGCTTTACCTCTTCGGTCCATGCGAGCTCCAGAAACAGGATACATTGTACCAGTTTTTAGATAAAGAAGAAATCCAGCCTCAGGATCTACTCTCCGCTCTAAATTCAACAATGTGTACAGAATAACCTGCAAACATTAAAAACTTACTCCAATATAGTTGTCGTGGTATAACCCCAAGCAACAACCAAGTATCCCAGAGCTGCTCACACACTTCCCTACCCTTTAAGAGGATAAAGACAGTTTAGGAGGGAACAGAAAAGCCACATACATGAGCAAAGCAAAACAAGGGATTAATAAATTCACTGCTGCCCATGGTTGGGCAGGTGTTCAACCACCCCCAGGAGAGCAGGGCCCCATCACGTGGAATGGTGCCTTGGGAAGGCAAAACTCCATCACTCCAAACCTTGGAGTGCCCCCCACCCTTCCTCCTTCTTTCCCCCACCTTAGATACTGAGTATGATGATCAGCTATGTGGTCTGGAATACCCCTTTGATCACTGGGGTCCCCTGCCCTGGCTGTGTGCCCTCACTTCTCACCACCCCCAGTCTCCTCCCCAGCATGGCCCTGTGGGGAGCAGGGAAGGCCTTGGCTCTGTGTGAACCCTGCCCAGCACTAACAGCAACATCTCTGTGATATCACCCTGTGCTCAGCACAAACCCAAACACAGCCCACACTTATCTACTGTGAAGAAAACTATTGCTAACCCCAGTCAAAACCAGCACAGAATTAAAGCCAAAATACGTTCTAAACTGTATTTAGTTCTTCCACAATTCATACGTCTAAACAGCCATTATTATCACAAGTCTTCTAGAAGCTGCAAGTAGTAAGAACTTGACCAAGGATTTAAATTAAAAGGCATCTTTAAAACCTTATAACAAGGCTACTACCTCTCTAAATGAGGCCAGCTACATGGAAGTATGTATAACACTAGTTCCTGAAACAGTCTGCTTCAACCTAATATTTGAATGTAGTAAGAAGAGAGTAAAGAACAGACGTTTCAGCATAAAACCCAGAAGTGTGTTTGAAAGTGGTAAATGTATATACTTCTTACTACTCAGTTCTCTTTCATTTTAGACCAGCAGCTTTGGGCACACCAGGATGAGCCATCCATGAATTTAGATTATACCACATACAAAGTGTTTCATATACATAAGAGCAAGCAGGTCACCTAACAGAAAAGTATACGCAGCCACTGACAGTGAAATTAGACATTTGGTGTTTGTACCTGACTTCTGTGCTCTATGGAGTTTGATTCCTTGCCAGACTTGAGCTCTAAAGGCATTATCCGAGACTGTACCCCAGACTGGCAATGGATTTTCACCCTGGCTGTAACATCAATCTTTCCCTTCAGCCCAAACCTGGGAGACCAGATATTCTCTTCAATGTCCAAGATATCTACAATCTCTATCTTAGAAGATACATCTTCTGTTTTTCCACCATTTGACCTAGGAAGAAAATGAAGCCAGAAGTTAACAATTTCCCATAATTATTAATATTTGAACATTAAAATGTGTGGCAACTAAATGTAGTATATTTATGCATTATAAGCGCCCTTTAGGCACTAACTTTAGAAATAAAATGCATTGAGTCTCACTCAAACTAATCTTCCCATTAACAGAGAAAACAACCTATCAATAACTAACTTCAGTTAGTTTTGCTATTCACCTAAATTTCAAAGATAAAATGAGACTTTAAACCGTTTTTAATAGTTTTTGGTCTTTTCTCAATAACCACACTCCATCATACACTTGACAGTAGCATAGAAGTTTTACTCAGACCTGCCATTTCACTGAAACTTTAACACCCTATGGTCATTACAACTAACAGCAAGAAGCCACAGACAAGAAGAACTCAGCAGCAGTCAAATAAAATCACCATTTCACCAAAAAATTTTTATATTAGTCAAGAATTCCATTTGATTAATAGTTTTATATTATGATTTGTAGTCTTGCTCATAACTACAGTAACTACTAGAGTCAGCAGCTCAAACATCTTTGCTCTTCTGCTCACTAAAAGCTCTGGTCTGTACCACACTGTTCACAGGGATTTTAAGATTTGTGAGTCAGTTCACCCTCAGGTGAGGCTTCATGTCCTGACCAGTACTCACAATGGCAGCTAAACAAGCAGCACAAGGTCAGCTCTATGGTCAGTGAGGCCACGAACTAGCTCCACATCACCAACAGATGTGCATAAGAAGTTCTAAAAATTTCAAGTGAACTAAACAAGATATTTAGTGTAGAATGGTTTAAACTTTTAATTCTGGCTTCTTACAGTTTTAGTTGCATTTTGGTTTGGTTTGCTGGATTGTGCATGAAGTCTTCCGCCCACTTAAAAAATGATGGCAAATATTCTTCCACTTCTTGCATTATTTGTGCTTGTTTCAGATTTAGGTGATACCTGAAAAAAAAAGACGTGCCCATTAAGGAAACAAAGTATTAAACCTGCTGCTGGTACTAAAGAGATTTGCCTGGAGTAGCAACAAGATCATTGGAAGTAACTGTCAAGTTTTTATAAATATCTATCAACTGTAGATAATGACAGTTTCGTAGAAGTTCAACTCAATTTGTAAAACTATTAACTGAACATCTATTACAAGAGACATACTTGTATATCTCTTGTATTCTGATAACATCATCAGCTTCTGATATAACCTTTGAAACAACAGGTGCAGCACAGTGAGAGCATCAGCATGGCAGATGTGATGATACAAAACTAACAGTTTGACTGCAGGAAAAGAGTACCAGACTCATGCATTTAAAAAGGGCTATTCATACAATTCATGCAACACTGAAAAACAAAAAAATTAAAGGACCATTTTGCTTTTAGTCCGGATATCCTCATCTGCTCCTTACATGCATTTTGACAGAACATAGTACAGAACCTAATTGTGTGGCATTAGATAATTTAGTGCTGGCAATCGCTGCAAATAGTTATTTCTAAAGCAACATTATTCCACAGAAACAGAGAAATACAAGTGGATTTTGCACAAAAAGTTTCATAGGAGTACAAATGACCACAGACAGCAGACTTACGCAACTTATTTTTTAATCCTAACAAACAGTAGCCTACATATGGGAAAAGCAATTGCAAATTAACAGTTTCATGGAGGCCCAGAGGGACACAAAAGCCTGTAAGTAATCTTAGCAGCCACAATTCAAAATATTATCTTCATAACAGAACTAAGAGTAATAAATCTTGCCACTACAACTTTAACTTCTGACTCATCTGGGGCTAACAGACACTGACATTGCACAACATACAATTTAAAACAGTATAGATACAATGATTTTTAATTTATATGAGTAGAATTGTATTTTAATCAAGTCTGCAGTAAAATGTTAAAACTGACAGCCATTCATCTTCCCATTTTCTGATGGAAATATTAAGACTATTTGTTTGGCTAGCATTTCTATCAGCTTTGCTGAGAAAATAAGTTAAAGGTCTTCTAACAACTGAGCCTTTAAGCAACTGGATAAAGATATGAAATTATCAGATAGTCAATTCTTGGTCAGCCACAAGGTTGTAGGTTCATTGCTGAGGAAGGTAATTAACCATTTGTACCATTCAAATCAGCTCTGGGAGATGCCTGGAAATCTAATGTCACAGACACAAACACTGCAACCTGCTTGGCCTGAAAGTTAAAAGAAAACCACTGACACATACAGCTACTCCAAAAGACTAGTTCAGATCTATAGAAGTAGGTCAGCAGGGAAGGCAAATAAAATAGGTTATCAAATGGGGAATTATCTTACTAAAAAATCCCCAATTTCCATTAAGCAAAGTCATTTGGCAGAATGATAATCTCTCCTGATACCAGTGCTACATTTTTTAAAGTATAACTTAATCTGCTAGTTCAAAGTGTTCCCGCCCTGTCTTCCAAACATAAAAGGCATCTGTAATGCTACTTACATTTCTTTGAGATACTTTTGTCCATACACAATTTTATTTGCTAGTTCTTGTACCTTTTCTTGTGTCAAGTTGTTGGTTACCGACTGCTGGAAAATGTCATGAAGAATTGTACCAACGAGCATTTGGCGCGAACCCGACTCGGAGCCCTGCAACAGACGTCACCACACGGGAGGATTTATGCCCATTTCATGCCAACTTTGCTGTAAAATTTCTGGATTTTATTTGCTGCACATCACGGCCTGCACTTGTTGAACTACAAGATCATGATAGCTTTCACCTCATTAATGATTATCTAGTCAAACCTGCCTGTGAGAGCAGACAAATTGAAATGGGTCTCTCCTTTATCTATGTTTATCCCAACCCTGACAATGCTAGGATACAACTCCTATGTGATTGGCAGGTGAGAAACAAAGGCAGAGATTAAAATGAATTTTGAGAAGTTTTGCCTGTGGGCATTTCCTAATGCAAATACACACCTTTGCGATCTTACACAAATTTCTTGCATGAAGCAGTTTCCTGCCCGTTACCAGCTCACAGGAAAATCATTCCATGTATGACAAACATGGCTCAGAAACCCATCAGCAGGGCTGGGCTCTGGAGACTCACAAGAACTGAAAGTGGTAGTAAACGATCCTTACATGAGTAAGGGTCTGCTACTACCCTGTTTTTTTACTACCAAAAAGCTGGAAACCTTAACACTGTGGTATTACAGATCACTTACAGATCAGCCACTTGTGGACTGCACTCACAACAAGTGGATGGTGTTATCCCAGTGAGGACCCTATGCATTGTTCCAACTATCAATTTATCCCCCTCACTCCTCCAATAAAGGGCTGAAAACCACTTCATAGTCTTAATCTCCTGTACTTAATTTTCTTGTTTCAGTCACAGGTTCCCAGCCAGGCTGTTTACCACTCCATTAAAATTCCCTTATTCATTTGGATTTATATTCCTATTGTGTCTGGAAGTTTACATCAGCTGAAACTGGCAGCTGCTGCTTCTCTATTTATCAGCATATTTCTCATATATCAGTAATGATACTATGACAAGAAACTTTTCCTCTTTCCAAGATCCAGCAGCTGGATTCAGATTCCAGAGTTGGCCCACACCAATTATTAACTGAATTCGCTAAATTTTTCAGAAGCTCTTAACTTGGTCAAGTGTGGTTATGCTTTCATATGGTTGGAAGAGGCACATCCCTCACAAAGGATTCATATCCACACAAAACGTGGCAGGAGATTATCAAAAAAATTATCAGAATTACAAGTGGAAAGACCAGCTCTTTAGCCTAGTAGCTATATTAAGAGTACTGCATTATTTCAGGTGCAATTCTCAAAAAAACCAAGAGAAGCTCAACCAGAGAGAGTTTCCACCCCAAACTATTCTGCGGTGTAAACACTATGAATTGCTAATAATGACACTTTGCAATACAGGCAGATTTAATACTGAGCTAACCCAGCAGTCTTAGTGGAACAGTAACTCACTGAGTCTGGAATTACCACTCACCCTGAAGCGGTCACTCAGCACTGCCCTTCTCATACAGCGAATGCTGCTTGAGATCGTAGTGCCCGAGAGCAGCAGGTCTGGGTACAGGACCAGGTATCCACACTGGGCATTTATGACCCAGGTGCCAGAGCTGCACTCCCCTTCCAAATGAACAATGTCCCCTGGAACAACCGGGACAGACTCCCTGCAAGGGAATACAGGGACACAATCATTTGCAAATGACAGACACAGTGTATAAGAAACAACGCATTAACAGAACAGATTCAACATTCTTTGAAATGTTGGGTTGGTTTTTTTTAAGATGTTGACTTAAAGAAATCTTGAAAGTGAATAAAGGCATTTTTACAATGACAAATTAGAACTGCAAGGCAGCAATATCCACTGAACACATATTACCTAACATCAGGTCTCTCAAGATGATATCCATTATGCTAGCACACTGAAAATATTACATTAAAGAAAGATTATTTCAGGATCCCACATCACTTTTAAGGCCGTAAAACTCAAGTCAAAGACAACACAAAGAAAACTGAGTTAATAATCCAGTATTTCATTTTCTTTTCAAACATCTATTTATCTGTATGGATTACCAGCCATTCTTAAGAATGCACAGTTCTGTATCTTCCAGTGAGGGAGATGCTGTAATTGTCAGGTGTTTCTCAGGATCACTTCCATTTCTTTGTATTACGTTGACTTCCAGCACACGGTATCTGTTGTTCAGCCCATTCTTGAGGATCGTATCAGGCGAGTCAGCTACTTTCTTCTGAAAACTGAAGTAACAGCCAATTACAAAGACAGAACACTGCACTACTGTAAAACAGCCAACCTACACAGAAAGAGGGAAAGCTTCAAATATAAACCAAATTTTACTCCCCTTCAATTTTTATAAATATTTTGTTTGTTTTCCTTTTTTAGTTCTGCACAGGTAGAGAGTAGGAAACCTCTATAAATATTAAGAAATTTGCTACTTATTACAGCTAGTGCTTCACTTTTATGTCCACATATCCATAAGCACTTGTAAACTAATTATAACTGTACCGCAAACCCCGCGCTCTTGAGAAAGCTTTTATCTCCCTGCACGCATGAACCCCCACGGTCACACAAACACATCGAACACGGAGAAATTTTACCCATTGCCCGAAGTCGATTAGAAAACTGACATTCAAGGCTCAGTTTCCAGCAGCCAGAACATGAGACACACCGTCACCGAGCGATGCCTGGGGGAGCCGCAGGGCGGGCGGGGCAGAGCCCACGCCGGGGCCCCGCAGGCTGCAGTGTTTGTGCCCAGCGCAAACACCCTCGGCAGCGGCGGCTTCCCCTCACCGCTTACCCCGGCAGTCCTGAGCGCTTCCCACCTCTCGCCCGTGCCCGAGGAAGGCCGGTGCCGCCCCGTCAGCCCTCAGAACCCCATCCCGCCATCCCGCGCCCGGCGCCGCGAACGGTTTTGCAGTTCAAACCCCCCGCGCTCCCGGCCGTCTCCGCCCAGCTGGGGCTCCCCGCACTCGGCCGCTACCTCTCGGCCATGGGCAAGCCCCGCTCGGCCCCGCTCGGCTCCCCGCGANCCTCGCGCCGCCGCGCGGGGAGGGGCGGGGCCCGCGCCGTGAGGGCCGTGAGGAACGGGCGCCGCGGCCTGAGCCGCGCCCGCGGCTAACTCCCACCTTGTCAAGGGCTGTCCCACCGCCGCCCCCAGTTCTGCTACTGGGGGGCCGCTACAGGGTAACACGAGACGTGCCTTCCGCTCCCA
This sequence comes from Tichodroma muraria, assembly GCA_013390105.1. Lineage (NCBI taxonomy): Eukaryota > Metazoa > Chordata > Aves > Passeriformes > Sittidae > Tichodroma > Tichodroma muraria. The sequence goes on along the minus strand of WAAG01068958.1, from coordinate 3,964 downwards.
GTTCCCTTATGGGCCAATCAGAGCCCGAGAGTCCAACCTTTCCCCTCATGGAGATGTGGGGTCGCTGGCTGATACTGAAGTTTCAGATACAGAGGTTTCACTCGGCTGCAGAAAGGCCAGTTTTGGCCCATGGTTAGACATCCCAAGGGAAGGATCGAGTTCAAATTGATGAATTTTAAAAGGTGAGAACGTTCTTAAGTTAGCCCTTTCAGTTTTATTTGGGATAGTCCTGAAACATATGCAGTAAACTACATTAAGGTTGCTTCCCATTGCAACATTATTCTCTAAGAGAAGCTTAATTATCACTTAATAGTTGCTTGTTGATACTATTAAATGCAGTCATAATGAGGTGCAATATTAAGAGATTACATAATGCTTTGAACACTTGCTAAACCTGTGTGCTGTAGCCTTTCACATTGCCTGTACATCTCCCATACACCAGAAAAGAAATATCTCAACAGAATATGTTTGTGAAGTACAAAATATGCTTTAAATATCTTTTTAAAGTTATCAAAAATGCAGCCAGTCTGGGGAACCTCTAGGGAGAAAGCTGGACACAACTGACATCAGAGGTTGTGAAAAATGTTGGCAATTTTAAGATACATCAGCATTCTCCAAGTATCACTGTGTCAATTCAGGAATTAATATTAAAACACTTTCATCCACTAATTCTGAAACTAATTACTTCAAAAATTGAATTATTTCAAAAACTAATTCTGAAAATACAGCACAGCTCCATCAAGTAGGTATGTCTTTCACATTCAATACCAGACTCAAGTGTTTAGGAGACACTTTTTATATTCTCTTCCTCTCAGGCGTGAACGTGCTGGGCTCTGCTTTATTCCGCGTAACAACTGCTTAACTCATCATGACACTCCTCAAATATATCCCTGGTAGCAGAATTAAGATGTAAAACTCTTAAGTTAATAATCCCTAACAGTACTCACATGGAAAAGAACTGACTTGTTTGCTCACACAGCAAAACAATATAGAGAAAAGAAAGGCACCTTAGTTTTCCTAATACGGAGGATTTATCTCTATAGCAAGAGCATTAAAATATAAAAATTCACGGTGATATTGGCTAGCTTTCCTTTATGTGAAACTAAAGATCAGATGATAAAGCATCTCTTAATGTAGAATAACAATGTTGTGCATATTTACCTATTAGGAAAAACACAGATCATTCCAGAAACATGTATTCTTCCTGGTTGCAACGCACAAAAATCATACAGAGACATTAGTTCAAAAATTTTAATAAAATATATCCAGATACATTTCATTCTCTGTCCATAGCTACACCCTAAATTTCAAAGAAATACATATTTTCAAGAAACTAGGGGGAAAATTAAGCCACAGAGGTTGGTATTGAATATAATACTGAAAATCCAGCTTGTTGAATTTGTCAAAATTAAGCAAACCAGTCTTACCATCCACCACTTAACACAACCACTGCCAATTCTTAGAAGACACTAAAATATTTACAATAAATAAATAACTTATATGAATTAAATGCTTTACAGTTTCCTGTAAATTTCCAAACAGTTTCCTGAATCGAGTAAAATCAAGAGTACCAATACAGATCCCATATAAAATAATCCCTTCCAGAAAAGGCATTACAGGAGGAGGCAAACATGCAATAGTCTGTTGCATACCATAACTTCAGGAACAGTACATACACACACTTACAGATGCCAATACAATTTTAATATTCTTTCCCGTGTGAGGTTGGATGTGGCCCATATGCCTAAACAAGTAAATGCAGCAGCATGCAGTCTTCTTTGTCACCATGATTTAAGGCAGGGAAAAACCTGTTACACCAGCTAGTACTGGGAAGTACATAACATACTCAGCCTTGAATAAACCAAATCAAGAAGATTCAGCTCCACAGAAAAGCTTTCCAACATTAGGCCCCTACTACCTGCCACAAGGACATCTTTTCTAGCACTCATCCTCATAAAACTGTCCCCAGCTTTTATTTGTGTAGCACAGCATTTCTTAGAATAGAACGTATGCCAAGAAACTGTTTTCCAGACTGCAAGGTTTCTAATACTGCTAAATACATCTTGCTGGTTCTAACTGAAATGGCTGAAGACTTTCCTGTGTAGCAGTCTGCAGACATATGTATTGTTCTTGCATACAGAGAACTTGCACAGAAAAAGAACAAAAGGCTGCTTAAACTGGTCTGCCAAGCTCAGCTTCTACAGACCTGGCAAGAATCTGAATACCAAAATCATTGCATTATGTTCAAATCAGTTTATTCCATTTAATTTTTAAAGAATAACAGATGCCTAACTACTAACTTAAAAAGCAGCATAATTAGCAGCTTCTAACTCCTGGAATGGTGATAAAGCTAAATAACAGCTTGGAACCTGTTTAAAACATGGCTGTCATCTCCAAAACTGTGTCATTCCTAAAATTCATCTAATGAAGCCTAGAAGATCAAGTACAAAAAAAGTGTTTAGAGCTAGCTAATGTTTATTTTGACGTGTCACCCGGTTTTGACTCCAGGAAATTAACCACATTTTGGCAAATAAAGATGCCAGACACCAGCAGGTCCACAGTAACAGAAAGCTTTTTTTTAAACTTCAAGTAATTTATTCATCAATATCATTTGAGGATTGATAGTGTAGTTCTACAGAAAAGTCTTCTAAAAGAGAGAATCAGTTGAGGTGCAAGAATTGTTTCATAAGTTCGTATGTGGTAAAAGCCACGGCCTGGGAAGGAATACAACGAATGTAATTCAAGGATAAACCGCGGTACAGTCCTCTTCGTACTCCATGCTGCTGATACACATACTTCAGTGTCTGCACCATTGTACTGGAAAAACAGGAACTCAAATCATTAGTGGATACACATACTCACTATCAAAATCATTTTCTTTAAATGCAAGATGCTTTTTACTTGGGTTTCAAGAGATCCATGGAGAAAACCCCATGGCATTCCACATATCAAAGCCACATATGACTAAAAAGACAAGCTGAGCTTCTGCAAGAAATTTGGGCCCAAGGGCTGGGGATTGGAAAGGGGACAGTGCAGTCCCAGCTAAACAAGTGTGGGTCTGAAAACACCTGCCCTACAGGACATATTAAGGTATTTTACACCAGAATTATTCCACACATTCTCTTACCTAACTGGCAGAAAGGAGCTAAGAAGCATCAATTCCTTCTACAAATAATAATCTGAGTATATAATATTCGACCTTATTAAAAGCAGAAATTGCACTGTATATGCAAAGAGAACTTTCCTCACATACTTGTATTGAAACTAAGCAAAGAGACGTGAAATGGAAAGCACTTAAGGTTCTTGGTATTTCCATGCTATTGAAGACAGTGCTCTTGGAGAGCATCTTCCATATGTTCCAAAGCTTTGAGACTTCCTGCTTGCTTTATCCTCTCATCCTCTAAAGATATTCCTGTGTCACTCCAAGGCACAGCTCTCTATAGGGTCACAACAGAACTGTTAAATTGGGAAGCCTTGAATCTTTAAAAGTAGTCCTCACAAATGCTAAAATTAAAACCCTGAGAACAACAAACACATTTTTATTTCAAAATTATCAGGAGTGGAAAATAGCCAAAGAAAAAAGAAAAAGAAAAAAGCTGGTAAAGGAAACAGACAGAACCTTCACAGTTAAGCAACATCGAGATTGTTTGTGAAAGGTCACTCAGGCTGCTCTTGGTAGGATCCAACTTACCACGCAGGAGGTTCACAATGAATTGCACTGGATTCAGACACACAATTCCACCAGATGGAAATTAATGAAGATAAAACTGCCCCAGAATTGAATTTGATTGAGACAATTTGAAATACAGAAAATTTCTCAAGGCGAGAGCTGACTTGATACTATTACAATTTTTAAGTTATCATGGTGTTTCCACTTCTACTGGAGGAACCTTGACAATGTGTGGGGTGTGGGAGATTACTGTAAGTGCAAAAAAGTTCAGATAAAATTGTATTATGCAAAATC
>WAAG01068957.1:23939-42632 GCA_013390105.1 Tichodroma muraria | reverse complement strand
TTAAATCCATTCTCCCCACATAGATTTCAATTAGGATAATTGCTACACACTTAAAACTCCCTTCCCAGTAGCCATTCTCTAGATGGTATTCAATTCAGTGCTATTACCCAAAGCAGAAGGTTTATATCGTGATTATGTGCCCCACAAAGAAGTGCAGTGTTTAGAATGAACTGGCCACAGAGAGGCCTCATCTCCATCCAACAAGCAGATCCACAGAAATTTGTAGCAAACTAATCCAGACTGACCTAGTGAACACACTGCATGATTAAAGTTTGGGGTGAGAACTCTTCAAGGATAAGAAATGCACTTTACCAGGCCTTAAGCAAAGACAGCTTTTCAGGAATAAGACCCTTCCAGGTATACCCCTAGGAAGTGTTTGTTTCTGATAGTCCTTATTCCTCCTACTGGAGCACTCCAGATGTGTTTGTACTATTTGTACCAGTGTTTAAGACCAGTGGTTAGGGTGGCTCAGCAGAACTTTACCAATCCTACCTGGGAGGCAGTGGACTGACAAAAGTAGAAAGTGCTNATCCTACCTGGGAGGCAGTGGACTGACAAAAGTAGAAAGTGCTCTGCCCTGACAGCACACTAGAGCTGGTCTGTGAAAAGTTTTCTAAGGTGAGATTTTCTTGTTCCCTGGGGGATAAAAATCAATCTCTTATTGAATGATTTTGCCCCAAATGGAGGTAGGGAGAAAGAGCTGGAAGAGGAAAGGCCAAAAAGGCTAACTGCCCTCAGAACAGACCTATTTCACAGTCTCTTCCTTGTATCACAGGGTGCTATAAGGAATCCTCAGTGTCCCAAATCCCCACTGCATGCTTCTGCCCTGCTTCCAAGGCTACCAGCTAATCTACTGTAAATCTGTCTCTCTCAGAACGCAGCTTTCTGCTGCCCACAGGCTGCTCTTCAGGCTGGGGGGACTGCATGACTGAAACTTGGTAGTGAGGACACCCACTGAGGGATCTGCAGGATTAGGAAGGAAATCTCTGCTGAAAGTATGACTTATTTCTATGAAAATAACACACCAGGCAAGGTGGGATTCACCACAGCACGGCAGGAAACCAAACACTGTGTGGGAAGAGGGAGTCTGAGATAGAGCAGGGTAGGGATTGGTTTCAAATCCTGAGTGAAAGCTCTCCCCAGAAAAATGCCTGGAGTGGGCATAGAGGGTCTCTTGCTAGAAACTGTTTTCTGAGAGAGCTTTAGAATGGCCTCACACATTAAGATCTGTTTTCAAGGACTGCTGCCAAAATTATGTTTTTTCAAAAAATTCCCAGTCACTTTTAATTCCAGTGATCCTGAAGGAATGCTGAAAGACAGCAGTATGAGACTGGCAGATGTAAACTGGGTACCAGACTGCTGAGAAATATTACCAAACTTGGGTGGCAAGTAAGTTGCTTGCACTGTTAATGTGATCAAACTATTTTCTCATTAATGCAAACTACAGCTGTAAATCAGGAAGTTTTTCTTTTGTATTTCAATACTGTAAAGCTGTGCAAATCCACGTGGTTCTGAACCTGAGGGCTTTGTTGGAGAAGTCCATCACTGAGTAAGCAGAAGTGCAGAGACAAAATAAAGGTTGTTTAAGGTTGTTCACAGAGTTCATCAGTATGACATGGTTGACAGTATTGGTAAATATGAGTTTGTTTGTAATGGACAGAAAGTAAAAAATATCCATTATGGGCATCAGAAGGATATTCTATAAGCACCAACAGGGCTAGCAAGCAAAAGTACTCGCTTTTTGTCTCCTCTCCAGAGATATTTTGCAGTTGCAGAACTCTCTCTTGAGAATGAAAACCTCCATAAAATACATCTGCAGCAAAACACTTATAAAAGCAGCTATTCAGCCAAATGTGATTGAACTGAAGCTTGACTTGCATTCAGCTTTTGCTTGAATACAAATGAATACCAAATTCCAGCATACTTATATCCATAAATTAAATTTTCAACTTAGTCAGGGTTATCTCATCTCACTTTTTTCAGCTGTCAAGATTTACAATACAGTACAAATGCATTACACACAAATATGTCCTACTCTTTCTCTGTGAAAGCTGTTGCTGCCCACGGACTGGCTTCCTGACAATGAGTGCCAGTCAGAATGTGGAAAACACCACTTCTTTCATAAGCACTACTGTTTAAAATAGTGACATTATCTAAGACAACACATCATGTCAAGCCTGACAAATAAGAAAATATAAATATGTACCTTTCTTAGTATAGCAGAAGCTGTTCCCTCCGATCCTTTCCTGTGCTGCTCTCCTGTGGATTTTACAGAATAAGAGTCCAAGAGCCTGCGGTATTCAGTCACATTCGATCACATCACAGGAATAGCTTATCAGTTCTGTTACACAGACTCTAAAAGGAGCGGTGTCCTTTTCCCCAACTCCTCCTTTCACAGATTCTGCACTCTTTAAAGGTGCTCGGTGCTCTAATAACTGTAGAGAAAGCTATTCATCTGTCCCCTAACGACAGTGCTCTTGTTACTTAGTTACAGCACAGTGAATGCTGACAAAGTCAGGTATGAGCCAAATCTGCTCAGTGTAAATGCAATGTGTTCAATCAAGCAACTTCAGGAATGAATTTGGCCCAAGGGATTTAGTTCTTTTTTCAGCTCAGACGTGGCATGCTACAGCCAGAGCAGAATTGGTAGGAACAAGACCTAGGCATGCGGGTTAAATATAGAGTGCTGCTGGAGGCAGGCGAGGTATGTATAGCAAATGGCTTAATAGCAGCTACAGGAGGAGCTGCAATCAATACATTATAAATAGCACATCTGAATTTCTGTGGCTTCTAGCTGGAAAAATATTCTGCTACAAACAGCTCTAAGATAACAGAAGAGGCTTATTCTAACAAACCTTGTTCTCAGCTTGTCTGTCTATACTGTTTCCTTTGAGGTGGGAACAATACAATCCAGCTGCAATTAAATTGCACCATTGAAGAAAATCAGAAGAAAAACAAAAAAACCAAACAAAATATAGTAATAGTTCTCTCCTGTATTCTTACTGCAAAACACAGACCTAACCAGCAAGTGTTTGAAGCTCAAGCCTAGAAACTTTTTAAAGACTTAAAGAATGTGTTTGTACCAAATGTGGCAGAAACAGGAGCTGAAGTTCTGAGAACTTCAGGCTTTGTCAAGTGATAGGGGAGGTCCTTGAAAGACTTAGGGACTTGCTCTTAGACTGAGAACATGACAAGAGAAAACCAAATAATTTTAAACAGATAAATTGAATAAAGAATTGAGGGGAAAAATAGGTGGGTGAAGATTGTAGTGTTTCTAGTAGCTCTAAACAAAACATAACTAAGACCCTTCAATACAGCACAGTGACAATACAGAATAACTTTGAACTATCCCTTCCATGTATAACAGAGCTTTAGCTCTACAAATATTTTCTTTTAATCCAGACATCAAGCATAACAAAGAATGAAGTAAGCAATACTGGAGTCCAGCTTCACTGACAGTAATTTCCTGTCTGGTCACAAGCTGGTTGTGTCTGCACGATCCCTGATGCCTCCCACAATTCAAATTAGCAGAGAATTTTTTTTTAACTGCTGGGCTGTGGAGAAAAGAGTTTAAAACAGTAAAACTTACTCTAAGCACTGACCTTGTGTAAGTAAACAGCTGCTCTTTGGAGAAGTCCTTGAAGTTAACTACAGCTAGTTGTGGGTGGTGTCAGCCCAGCTTCTGCTTAGTAGCATAATTTAGTGCCAAGACTTCCCAGATTGAGCAACATCCCATGACAACACTTCTAAAAGTCTTCTAACTTGGAGCTGAATTATATTCTTCAGGCTCGAAGCATGGGAGGAGCAAACTTGCTTCTGCCTGCCCACAGCTGTTTACTTGCATGATAAAAGCTATGCTTGCAAGTAACCCTTGTAATGTTGTCTACATATTTCATTACATAAGTAAAAATGGTGAATGGCAATAACTGCAAATTAGACAAAGCTGGAGGTTCAGTTGGTTAAGCCATCTGAACTGTGCAATAATGTCCATAAATTGCTTCCAAGTTAATAGAAAGCTGAAATATTGTAATATGTTATGGGGTATTTTCTTCCCCAAGAAAAGTTTCTTTGGTAGCCTGATAGACATTGGTTTATGCCTCTCTTTAATTTACCTGTTAGCCCAACACATGGTCTATATAAGTATGGATATTTTTGCAAGTTTTTACTAATGTACTAACAATGCTACAAACTCCACAGTGCATAAATTTATATACTATCTATATGACTTATCCTTGTCTAGACAGTAAAAATCTGCCCTGATATTAATTCATCCAGGTTAGAGAACTGCAGAGAGCTACAAATGCATTGCTGTAGTACAATTTTTATGTAGGGCCAAGATCTTAAAAGACAGGTTTGGTAATTCAGAATATCTATCAGGTACTGGATTCATAGGGCACATCCATGGGAAGGTGTAGAACCAGGATGCATTAGCCTGGGAGCAACATCATGTGAATGGCAGCAGCTCAGGATAACTGGCTGGTGCAGGCTGACTCACCCTGACAGTCGCCACTTCAGCTCTGATCTGGCTGCACAAACTTGAGCAGACTTGCTCATGGACAGAGCTCCCAGCTGCAATCACATGATGCAGCGTGGCGGGGCCATTCCCACTTGCTGTGCATAGCACGGAGCTAGAGCTTTTCCCCCTAAATCCATGCCTGGCATAACAACAAATGGCATTCCCTTCTTCTAATAATCCTGGACAAAGACCGGTTTTTAAAAGCCGAAACAAAGGGAGACAGGAGAGCTAGCACTTTATCATAAACCCCACAGATCATGTGAAACACTGAGTGGAAGAAAATTCTTTTGAGCTTGCATTTTCAGAATAGCAGGAGGGATTTTCTTTTATGGGAATTTGCTGTTTTCCACAGTCAAATTAGTCTCTCTTGCTGAGAAACACGCAAAAGAGGAATTTTGAGGAAAGGAAGCACCACTCATGTCTGAATCAGGAAACTGCCTGGTGATATCTAAAATAGGAAACAGCTAAAAGAGAAAGGTGGCCAGCAAAGCTGTACTCTAAATTTGAACAGATAATAAAAGCATTTAGTCTATTTTGTGTTTACAGTGCCTCTTAAAAGGTTATCAGGCAGATTGAAAAAACCTTTCAGCTTTCAAAGACTTTATAACTCCTCACAAAAACTTTGAAGCAGTTAAGTCCACCACATTTCTCTCTTTTCTACCCTCACATTTTTTGGCAATATGTGCTAAAGCATTTGAATGAAGCCAAGAACTCGTGTTACTTGAAGCTTCATCTGTTTCTGCTGGTTTTTTCCCTTACTTGCAATCAATTACTCGTTCAGGACAAACTGTGAACAGAAGATCTATCTATGTTAAGGAAGGAAGGACTAAAAAGGCATAGATTAAATTCTGAATGAGTCCTACTCAGACAAAATTCTGAAAATAATTCTTAAATAATCTTTAAAATAAATCTTTAAAAGAGAGAGATGGTAAGAAACCAAAAGGTCCTACCTCATGTGGAGACAGCTTAGTCGTACCAGTGATCCAGTAGAGTTCACTGACACCTCTGTAAATTATTCATTAGGTCACGCCACAAAATGCAGCCTCTGAGAGAATCAGTTTCCCACCCCACCCCACCCACTAAAAAGGACACAAAGTGATGACTTCCAAAGACAGTATCTACCCTTCTTCCCCCCACCCTCCCTTTTTGCTGATCTGGGAATGTAAGACATGAAGGAAACTCTGCCAGAAAAACAGGAAAGATAAGAAAATGTGCTTGAAAAGTCAAAATTTCTGAAAGGTTTGGTAGAAAAAGTATTTGGTCCTGGTCATCTTCATGAGGAAGAATTTAAGTAGGCCATTGGTAAATGTAATAAAATGTATTTCCTACCAAGGAAACAACATACAGAATTGCAAGCTGTCTTTACAATAAATTCAAAAGGAGAAAGTTTGCCTGCTAACAAAACCAATTCACAACTTACAAAGCACCTCTTTCTATTGAATGGATTTATGTACATTTTCGATACAGGGTGTCTCCTTTAGACTTTTAATACCACACTGTTTAAAGTACACTGAATAAACATCTCCCCCTGGAAATAAACCAAACCACAACTAGTGTACAAGTTAATTTATGACTTTAAATATGACTAGCTACAACTGACAAAATTGAGTGAAAATATGATGTCTGATAGCTATCTTGGAAGAAGTTTTTTTAATCTCAGTTTTGGAAGTATATGCTTTGACTACAGAAACACAAAGCTTTATCTAAATGATTCATGATAATAGAATGTATTTGCTGCTAAAAGACTTAATACTTGTTTTCTTAAAAGAAATTAAGATATATTATATTATATATATAAATGTGTATCATTAATTATCTAATCAGCATAAAGCTAACCACAAAAGAATTCATATAAGAGTAGAAAGCCATACGAGCTGAGCCAAAGATACAGTAGAAACCACATTTGATAACCAGTATCTGTCTCCGGTCCCTGAAAATGAGTTTTGAAGTGCAGCACAGACACACCTGCTCAGTGCTGACAAGGAAATACCAGGGGCTGCTGCTCTTACCGATATTGTCACCATCAGCACAACCCACTCCTCGTTGCTGCTGTTTGTCTCTATCACTCTCGAGGATCAAGCCTGTGAGAATGAGCTAGAACAAGTGGAATGGCAGGGCACAGACTTGGGACTTTCTTCTGAAGCTGGCGCTCCTGATGGGAAAGTCTGAGGAACTGTGCTGTGCTTTATCCTGAGCTGTGGGGTACAGCCACAGGGCTGGGGACATCATCCCACGGTCACACAGTGGCACAGCACCAGCTGTATTTTCTAATCTGAACCTCCCTTAGTGTTTTAAGGTCATTTTCTCTCATCCTTTCACTTGAGACACAGCAGAAGAAACTAACCCCCACCTTCCTTTCAACCTAAATTTGGTTCAATTTAGTTTCACTTTGCTTTGCCACATTTAAGGCCTTTCCTAATTAGCAGGACACCATAATGCTGCAGGGATATCTCACATAAACCTGTTTTGTGATTGGGGAGACTTAATTCTACCCTTGATCCTACACGTCTGAACTAAATCTGTGTGAAGAGCATATGCTCAACGCTGCCTAATTCAACTCAGAATAGTGGCTAACATGAAAAGCTGAAACAACTTTGCATGCATGTACTTTGAGAAGCATAAAAGATTGTATCTGATTATGCTCAAGGTTTCTTTAATTCAAAGGCCTCTCAGTATGCTCTAGTAGTTTTTTTCTACTGCTGTTGCAGTGGGTAACAGTGTTTCTAGTGATAACAGGGGGGTTGCCTTTGGTTTTCTTGTATGGGGGGGGAGTTAATAGCAATGATGCTGGAAAAAGTCATCAATCCACTTACTAAAGTGATAATAATTCCTGTTTCGTGTATTTTCAAACATTAATGGGGTTAACAAAAATAATGAGACTACACTGGCCGTGAAGTCAATTCTATAAAACTTTCTTTGGAGTGTTTTAATTTTCTGCCATTTCTCCTCAGCTGTAGACCAGAGGATTGATGTTTTCTGAAACAAAATGGTTGGATGCTGCCCCCTTGTGAGCGGGGCCCCTGCTCCAGAGCCTGAACCACGACTGCCTAAAACCTTTTTCTCTGCAGAAAAAGCATCTGATTCTCGTCCCATACTCTGGTTTGGCTGTGAGGGTATTTAACATGTATGACCTATGGCAGCAGGCAGGGCAAGTACTGAGTTTCAGTAAAGGCCAAGCCAGCACCTCTGAATGAGGAAAACTCGTTCCCTTGATTTGTTTTGATCAATGTCAGCTTTGAGGCCTTTTACCTCAGGCTGTCAGAATACATCACAGGCGTTATTAACTCTCAGTTCCCATCCAGGATAGGTCAGCAGCATCACCCAGTTTAATCAATAGCAGGCACGTGGCATAGGGATAGGGAATGCTGCCAGAGGCTGAGGCATTGGAGGCACTCTGACAGCTTGTACCTCTGAGCAGGTACCTGTCCCACCGCAGCCCAGCCATGTGTGAAAGCTGTTGGTGCAGGTCGGGGTCACTGACCCACATTGATCAGGCCCCCCCTCCAGCATTCCAGCAGAGGAACCCCTTTTTCCAGACATGAGTCCTGCTCACAATCCTGAATGTATCACAGTCACAGGAACATGGAGCAACACCGCGTGTTGCCTCTAACACCTCATGGAAGGTGCTCTGTTCAAACCTCCTTAGAGGTTTCTGACTGTTAGCCAGTGCCCTGCACCTTAGGAGGGGCTGTGGCAGCTCCTATCGCCATGTCTGCTACAGAAGGATGGCTGGTTCAGAGGGGAAAGGACATGCCTTGGATGTCAGGGAAGGTTTTGGGCAGTCATCATGATCCTCGTCTTTCCCAAAAGGCCTTCCCTGAACCCTTTCTACAGCAGGATCTGGGGGGAAGCCAGTCAAGCAAACTGTGGGATTTTTTTTTTTTTCCCTTCCAAATGTCTGATTTTAACACAAGTTTTAACTGATTTTAATTGAGGAGCCCGGAACTGGAACAGTGTGTCCAATTCTGGGCTCCTCAGTATAACAAAGACAAGGAGCTATTGAAGAGGGTCCAGCAGAAGCCATGAAGATGATGAGGGGGCTGGAACATCTCTTATGAGGAAAGACTGTGGGAGCTGTGCCCATTTACTCTGAAGAGAAGACTGAAAGGGAATCTCATTAATGATATGACGAAGAACAGTGGCCATAAACTAAAACACGAGGTTTTACCTCAACATGAGGAAGAACTTTATGTTGGCAGTGGCAGAGCACTGGAACAGTTGCCTAGGGAGGTCGTGCTGTCTTCCTCTCTGGAGACATTCCAAACCACCATTCCACCTGCTCCAGGTGTCCCTGCTTTGTACGTGGGGTTGGACTGGGTGATCTCCAGAGGTCCCGTCCAACCCTAACGATTCTGTGCTGGCGTGTGTGATTCACCAGCGCCAGAGCCTGTGCCCGCCTCCCCCAGCGCCGTGAGGGCTCCGGGCCGAGCGCTCCCCTCAGGCGGCTCCCGCGCGGGATCCCCACGGGGCCCCGCCGCCCTCCGCTCAGGCGCTGCGCGGCCACCCCGCAGGGTCCTGGCGGGCGCGGGGCCCTGTGCCGTACAGCATGGCGGCGCTGTGGCGGCGGCCGCGTTCCCCAGCAGTGTCGGGGCTGTGCCGTACGCTCCGAGCGCTCTCAGGTACGCGGTACCCGCGGGGCTTGGGCCCGGCAGCGGCTGAGCCTTCGCCGCTCGCCGCGGGAAGCGGCTGCCCGCGCCTTCCGACGCCCAAAGCGCCCGGGGAAGGTCCCCCGAGTCTTTCCCACCACCCGCAGATGCCGGACTCGAGCGGCTGCTGTGGGGACCGGGCCGCCTCTCCGCTCTACCCCGAGGCGGGGCGGGCGGCGGCCGCCTCCATCCGTGAGGGCTCTGGCAGCCGCCGCTACGCCCGGTGCTCCTGCGGAGCCCGTCCTGGGCGTATGAGGGAGCCCCGGGTTCAGAGGATGGTGCAGCGGGGTGGGGGCTCCGCAGTGGGTCTGGGGCTGCCCCAGAGGCAGCCAAACCATTCCTGCGGAATTCGCGCCAGAGGTAGCGGCCCTCCCAGCTCGTTCGGCGCTGCCAGGGTAAGCCCCCCCCGCCTGGGCTCGGATGCTGCGTGGGCTCGGTGCCCGCCCTGCCCGTGACGGCTCCGAAAGCAGCAGCGGCCCTCTGCCCTCACTAGGAGGAGTCATCGCTCACCTGCGGCTGCTCCCGCCGCCTCACACCGCGCCGGGAGCCGGGGCCGGTCTGTGCCGAGGCCGAGGTGGCAGCAGGGACCAGCTTCCCTCTGACCGCACCCCACGCCCCGGCAAGGCACACGCGGCATTTGAGTCCGATAAGGTGACCCCGCGGAAGAAGATTTATATGGAATTTGATGCTGTTATGCCGGGACAGAGACCTGTACTGGACCTCAGTTGCATTAACGATGAACCTCTTGGGACATTGTGTAAAAATTTGATATATTTTCTCACTTTGTTTGAAGTGATTTATTTTCTGTGTTTCATTCACAAAGCCAGAATAGATAGTTTAATGAACGCTATTAACCACAGTGCTAGCGTAAAGTGAGGAAAACCCAAATCAGCAATAATCAGTTGTAAAAATGCATATACTCTGATATGGTCTTTCTTTCATACCTCTCCCATCTTCCTGGTCTGTTTCTATTCCTTCTTTTTTTCATGTCCTCTTCACAGGAAAGAATGAGTATGATCTTCTGGTCATTGGCGGAGGGTCTGGAGGCCTTGCTTGTGCAAAAGAAGGTTTGTATGCATAAATAACTAACAGAAGTTTTGGTTTAACTTCTGTGGGGTGTAAAGAAACGAAGGGAAGTGTTACTGATAATCTTACAGCTTTTTAAGAAGCATAGTATGCTCCAGTACCTGCGCATTAATCATTGACTTCACTCCATACAGTTAATCTGCAAAATGATTCACACCCTCAGATGGTGTGATCATGTTTGGCTTTCCTCTTAACCTTTTAAAAATATTTCTTCTTTTGTCATGGGAAAAACTAATACGGCTTCATTTCACTGCTGTAAAAGTAGTCAAAGTACCTCCACAGATACTATATTTTTTTAACACCATTTCTCATTTATGTGTTAAAACAACAATCCCTTCAGACTGTTTCCAAGAACTAACTGCTGTAGAGAACCTTGCCCCTTTGTATCTCTGGGTAAAGTGTTCGACAGCCCACAGTATTCTCAAACATCTCATTTGAGGTCAGATTGCATTTTTAGGGTCAGTGGAAGCTGGAGGCCCCAGTCTGGGTTATTAAGCATCTTCCAGAGAATGTGCTGACTACATAGGCAGGTTGGGTCCCTGGTCTGGTATCTTGAGTTAGACAGAAAATAAACACTAGCTGTCATCTCCTGTATTTTATCTGTATCTGTGCTACCAAAAATGTTTGTGTGTTTCTTCTTCCTCTAAATACCTTACCTTTCTTCTTTGTTTAAAGCTGCTCAATTTGGAAGAAAAGTGGCTGTTCTGGATTATGTTGAGCCTTCCCCACAAGGTATGGAAGAGAACTACCAGGGTAATAATTGGAAATACATATAATTCAGTTGCTCAGGTGAGCAGATTGCTCCAGACAGCAGTATCCAAAGCCACACTGCCTGCTTTGCTTGGAGTAAAAGTCCTTAAGCCCAGTTTGTGCCGTGGCTGGTTCTCTTCAAGACAAACCAGCTGTGCCTGCTTCCATTCACATTAAGCTTGTTAGCAGTGCTTGATGCTACCATTTATAGTATACTTTGGACTTAAATAAGTGAGAATATTCCCTCTGTCAAAATGTTATTTACAATTTCTAAAAATTACAAATTGTGTCGTGTTGAGGCTCCTCATGTACAATGCATAAAATGAGATTTGCAGATGTGAGTGTTTAGTTACTGATTCTTCTGAGCTCTGAGAAAGAACTTGAGATGGTTTGAATTTTAGAAGAAAACTATACAGAGGAGGTTTTTATCAAACAAATGAGCACAAAGAAGGTTAAAAACTGATCTGTAGGAGACAAACTTTTTACCTCCCATGTACCCAACTCCATTGTTACACTAATACGATGCATTTATTTCTTTTTTCTTTCTTTGTCTTTTTTTCCCAAGGAACCACATGGGGACTTGGTGGAACTTGTGTGAATGTTGGCTGCATTCCTAAAAAGCTTATGCATCAAGCAGCCCTTTTAGGGGGTGCCCTTAAAGATGCCCATCACTATGGCTGGAATATATCCCAACCTGTTCATCATTCCTGGTAAAGACTGTGCCCGTCTCCACTCCTGTGTGCTGAAAATGCATAGTAATAACCTTTTCCCAGTTGGTGTTTATTATGGGACACACAGGGGAGTGAATTTTGCATGTGAAATTTTAGCCTGGTGCTTGTTTAAAAAACACAACTAGTTACTGGTTTCTTGGGGCAGAAGTTATGTTGATTTGGACTTGATATTTATAATTTGCTTTTACAACAAAAAATACTGTGGTTCATTCCTTATTTTCAGCAATTGCCTATATCTTTGTGTTGCATAACCTAAATTTGTAATATGATGACTTCATGTTCAGTTTCTTATTTTGTGACAGGTCTGTGATGGCACAAGGTGTTCAGAATTATGTGAAATCCTTGAACTGGGGACACAGAGTGCAACTACAAGAAAAGTAAATAAGACTTAGAAGTTTGTTTTTCTTCCCACAGTCAAGGAGGTGCTCTTGCCCTTGTAGTATTGCAGAATTGCCTTTGAAGTTTCTATCTAGAGCTAGTATTTTAAACCTGTAAGTGCCCTTGTCAATGTAAGTGATCTCTTCCTCTCACATTTTCCTTTTTGGTGATATAGTGGAATTAAGTGACAAATTATGTTAGAGCTGCAAACAGTCCTATGAAATGAGATTCCTTCCTTTTACTGCTCTATGCCTGTTTGCCACCCTTTTTAGCACTTAAATATTGAAAAAGTAGCTGATTGTATTTCATAGCTGTTCTTGTTAAGTGTGCATTGCTGATGCTGTTTTCTTCTAAACAGGAAGGTGAAATATTTCAACATAAAAGGAAGTTTTTCTGATCCACATACAGTCCGTGGCTTAACAAAAGCAGGTAAAGAGGTGAGCTGCTGTGCTGATTTCTGCAGTGTTGTTTTCTGCACTTTGAACATTTCAGGTCATTTGGGAGCTAGATTGTCCTTTTTCAAATTGCTTGAGGTATTCAGTACTGTTTTGGTGAGTGAGATTCGCATTTTCCACTTAAGAGAAGTTGTTTATGAACTTGACTGGTGCCTGCTGAGTCCCTGGCCTGGCCTGTTAGATGCTATTGCTTTTTTCTGCAGGTGGAAATGCTGAGACAAAAGATTTTAGTTTGATTTGGTCAGTCATGCTGATGCTTACAGAAATGTATGTTCTGAGAGTTAGGTTGCTGTGAGTGGTTTCCCTCCTTCAGGTGATTTGTGGGGGTGATTAACTCGGTAATACCAAATGGTGTGTGGGAGGCAATCAGTGTGAATGCACAGCTGGGTCACAGAGAGGAAAGGTGGCCATTGCTGTGTATTTAACAAGGCCTAAACATGCCTTTTTAACACCTTTTGGAGGGTAATTGTTACTGATTAATATCAGCTTGAATGTCAGGTTTTTGGGGGTAGGTGTCTAGGATTTTCTAGAAACATTCTCCTTTTGAGGTAGCTTAATTCCAGGCCTGAGACAGAATTTACTGCTGTGATCTCTGTGCTTTTTATCCTGACAAGAAATTGATTTTAAAATGGTGTCATTTGTGCATAACTACTGCTTCCAACTAGTCATCAGAATCTTGCTCAGTGTAAGAATAATTGCATGGTTAAAATTAAAACAAAACCTATTACAGAATAAGTGGGAGAAATTCTGCAGGTGTTAGTTTATCTCCATCCTTTTTTTTTAATGCATTGCTGATTATTGTGTCACATAAATAGCAAATGGTAGTACCAGCTTTCTCATTGATCACTCATTTGTACGTAGATGAAATCCAAAGACAGGTAAAAGAATTACAAATGCTTGATTTTGATTTTTTGTTTTTGTTTCTAGACTGTTGTTACTGCAGATAATATTGTCATTGCTACTGGAGGAAGACCAAAACACCCTACGCATGTAAGTTACCCTTCCATTTGACAACTCCAGTGCTTTGTTGGTTGAGATGCAACACACAGAGAAGGAGGATAAAGAGTGTAAAAATAAAGGGATGTATGAGAGTTCTTTTTTATTTATGTCACACAAAAAATTGTCTTTATATAAAGGATGGCTTTTTAGAAAAACATTTTCACAGACAGCAATTTGCTCTGATTCAGTATGTTGGTATTGCTTAGAGCTGCAGGATAATTCAGGTTGGAAGTTGGCAGCCCCAGATATATTCCCCTTGGTCTGTGCTTCAGCCAACACAGCCCAAATTGCAATTAGCTTTTATTGCTGACAGGACTTGCATTGTAGATTCACCTGTGTGATCATAGGTTGCAGGTGCACTGGAGTATGGAATCACCAGTGATGATCTGTTCTGGTTAAAGGAATCTCCTGGAAAAACGTAAGTTACCTTACCATGGCTGTAATAGATGCTAGCATTCCTACCTTTTCTGTATGGCAAGGTGAAAAATGTTCAAAATTGCCTTTTGTACACCAGTTTTTCTTCTGTTTTCCTTCTGAAAATGTGCTTTCTGATGCATCAATATCATACTACCAAACTTCATTAGTAACTGATAGATCTTCCCCCTCCTCCTCTTACGACATTTCCTTCTAAAATCAAATTAAATACACGTTTCACTGTGTTAGGTTGTGCTGTAGCGATTACATCCCAAGTCACAAGAGGGCAGCATGTACTCACCGGGGGCTGCTCAGTCCCCGTTCCTCGATTAGGGGAGAAACTCCAGTATAATTAGGCGTTCTCCTAAGTTGTGTCAGTTCTGATAACAAAAGAAAATGTGATGAGACATTTGGGTTATTTTTGCTTTGGAAGCTATTTTTTAGCTGAAATATTAAAACACTGGTTTTAATGGAAATACTAAAATGCCATAGTTATTTTTTACAGCACATAGCACAGTAAGATTCCCAGTCAACACTGCAGTACAGAGCAATTTCCTTATGAAGAGAGTTGTTATAGGAAATGCAGATTTGCTAGCCTGAAAGTCAGATAATGCTATCTTTTTTGTCTTCTCTATTGAGCAATTCTAGAAAAAGCAGAAGAGACTTTGAACTATAATACTGGTGTTTCTGTAAAATAACATGGTTGCCATTCATGGCAGTAACTTTCTGCTATAAAAAATGCACTGTGTTAAGCTAAACTTCAAATAGATAAATGAGGCTTCTTGCTACAATTTTAGAGAGAAAATAAATTTGCTGTTGTTTGTATCGGTCGTTATATTGGTCACCTCTTGAATTTTGAAAGCATGATTTATGTGAGGAAATTGTTTTTAAGAAAAGCAACACCCACATCCCCCCCAAAAAAACCCCAAACCAAAATATAAGATTTATCCTTGTTAGGTGTTTCTGTAAAATGTGGCTCTCGTCCAGTTGTTCCTAATGCAAGTTGTAACAGTGTAATGTGGGAGTCTAGTGTTTATACGTTGCATTCCTGAGATTTAGTCAAAATAAGCCTGCAGGGGCTACAGTAGCATTTCTGTGCTTTATCAGGCTGTGTCTCAGTAAATGAAGGAGGGAGTTGTTAAAGGTTTGTTTCTGTCAGATTTGTTTCTATTATAAATATTCCCAAGGTTTGGTTTAACACCTTTTGTTTTTAGTCTGAGCTGTGTTGTAGTTATTCTTTCTTTTCTCCCTCTCCAAATGTACATATCTCAGCTACAAATTACATGCCTGGAGGTTATAGAACTGTCAGTCCTGCAGTTATTCATATTTAAAAAAAAGGTAAACCATTAACCAACTTAAAAGTCCCTTAGATATACAAACATGGGGAAGAAACTCACTACTGAAATGAAGGGTTTTGGCAGAGTGAATTAGAAAAGGTGCCTTGAAATGTGTTCAGAATGAGTGAGAGATTGAGCAGGTGTGAACAAGGTTAGGTTCTGCTTTCCTGACTTTTCTGTTAGACACTGACAATGCCCAGGAACCTGTTTTGTACAAAAAAAGTGTGAATAATGTGGGGCTGATGCTGTGAATAAGTGCCAGCTGACATCTATTTTTCATCTAATGAAAAGGAAGAGCAAACATATGCCCAAATTACAGAAATTCTCATTCTTTTCCCTGTGAATCTCCAGTAGATATTTATTTATGGGCAGTAGGTGGCTTTTTGCAGCATTTCCCAGGAGCTGCATGCTAATAAGGGAGTGATCATCCATTCACAGATGAATCAGATGCCCGAATGCTGGAAAAATTATTTCCCATTATGCTAAATTGTTTGCCAAACATAAACACCAGACTAGCAGATTTTAATCGCTTTTACTCAACCTATTCTCTGTACACCTTCAGAAGTTGTATGTTTTTATTGTAGGATAGAGAGATGTTATCTGGAGCCTTTTGTGAGAAAACATGTGTTGTACTGACTGTGCAGTCCCCGGGGCTTACGGAGCTGCAGCCTCCATGTCTGCGCTCCTCAGAAGTTTAAAAGCATCACTGTTAGAACTGGAAGATGCTGCAGATTGGTTTAGGGTAAAGCATAGGCCACAAGCCCGTTCAAAGACCTAACAAAATACTTATTGTCAGTGGAGATGCTGCGTGGGACGCATCTCCAAACTGTGAGATTTTAACAAGTCCGCATAAGACATAAACAGCAAAGGAATGCAAGTGCAGCCTCTCCAGCAGCTGCCTGGCTGGGGCTGCTTTTACCTGCAGAACAGGGACTGAGCATTCTGCCTTTTGTACCCAGCAAGTGTGGGGAGCTGAGGATGAGGTCAGGAGAGAGATGAACTGCTGCAGTATAGGGAGCAGCTGGGGACAGAGATGGAAACTGCTGTGCTGGAGAGCTGATACACCTCATAAACTGCAAGTGCTGATGGACAATTTCAATGATATTCTTGATTGAAAGGGTGTGATATTTTGGGAGAGATGGGAGCTGGGGTTTTATGTAAGAACTAAAATGGATATATTTGCTAAATACCACTCTAAGTAAATCTATTAAACCTGTTTTCTATAATAGCATACACAAATGTTGTTTGAAGACAGGAAGGGCAAATATTTGGCATTTGGAACAATACGACAATTAGAAAGCAAATGGTTATAAATCAAAATGAAATTTAGCAATGAATAAAATCTTGCATTGGGAGCTGTAATTGACTTGATAGGGAGACATAATCTAATTGATAGACCATCGCCATGCGCTGAAAGATGAGCTGTCAGGGAAGAAGATTGGCCTGGCTGAATAGAGAGTTTTGACTGAAACTCGGGAAAAAGGAGTGTTTATACCCCTGGGAGAAGAGGGAGGATTACAAGTGTGCCATGAGATTGTGCAGGGAGAAAATTAGAAGGGCCCAAAGCCCAATTAGAACTTAATCTGGCTACTGCTGTAAAAGGCAATAAAAATTTCTATGAATACAGTAAGGACAAAAGGAGGGCTCAGGAGAATCCCCATCCTTTATTGGATGTTGGGGGGGAGGGAGAAGCACAGTAATAAGGATGAGGAAAAGGCTCAGTTACTTAATGCCTTCTTTGCTTCAGTCCTTAATAGTAAGAGCAGTTGTTCTGTGGGTACCCAAACCCTGAGCTGAAAGATGGGGACAGGGAACAGATTGAAGCCCACAAAAATTAGGAGGACTTGGTTAGAAAGCTGCTACAGCACTTGGACATGCACAAGTCCAAGGGGCTGGATGGGATCCACCCCAGGGTGCTGAGGATGGAAGGAGCTGACTGAGCCACCCTCCATCATTTACCAGCAGTCCTGGCTGACTGGGGGGTCCCAGCTGACTGGAAGTTGGCAAATGTGAAACATCAGAAAATGTTTTTTCTGGTTGTGCAAAAATACGCTTTCTTCTTCTTTTTCTGTAACAGATTGATTGTTGGAGCCAGCTGTATCCTTTGAAAAGCCTGTGATGATCTATGATTATAAGTAGCATAGCTGTCTTTCCTATGAAAGTTCAGTTTTCAGAATTCCTTTGCTCATGTCCTATAGTTGAGTTGGTAAGAGAATAGTTTTCTGTGCTGTAGCATCATGGAATTTAAGATTGGCTGAGGATAAATTCTCAGGATCTTGGATCAAGTGTAATGTTAACTATAAGACTTGCAAGTTTTATTCTAGGTACAAAAGCAAGCTGAAGATGTCTGTATAAGAACTTGGTATCTCCAAGTATCTGGTATTGTATACTACTCGTATATTATGTTTATTGAAATTGTTGTTTACATTTGCTTAACTGGTGTGTCACCAGATGTTTCCCTTGAGTGTGCTGGTTTTCTAACAGGCATTGGATTGGACACTACAGTCATGATGAGAAGTATGCCACTTCGTGGGTTTGATCAGGCAAGTACAGAATATCTTACATCTCCTTATCTAGCAAATAAATTAAAAGATAGATTTGATTATTTTTATCTCCTAAAGAAAAAGTGTTGTTTGCATCTCCAAACGTTTCCTAGGATGTGCACAGTTTTTGAGGTGGGAGTGTTGTTGCTTAAGTGGCAGTAACAAACACCACTTGTGGTAGTGACACTAGTGACAGCTCCTGGTTGTATGCCACCCTCTCCCACTTTGGAGTGGCTTCCTTAAAACTAGCAGCTTGTATAGCTTAAAACTGGTGGCATGAGTTTGCAAAACATTGTATAAGAATAATTCTTGGGATTTACACTCCTCCTTGAAGAAATCAACACCTGTAAGAGCACGAGGTCTGAGCAAGCAGGGAATAGTGTGTGTGTGTGTGTGACACTTGGTCAAACACAGTAGGGCTTGCTCTGAGAACTTGATCCTCTGTGGGCAGGAAGAGCACAATGGCCATACCAAAGTTAATAAAGTATTAATGGAGATAAAATAATTATGTTCAGTCTGCAGCCACATTGAGTCTGATGGAAACTGATTAGTGAGCTCTCATGTTTCTGAAGAGACATAACCCTGCTGTTGCCTTCATATTAGTTAATATCAATTTTGAAAATAAAGTTTTGTAAGCTGAAAGAGCTTGTCTGGAGTTGTTTGTGAGTGGTTTTGTAATAATATCCTTTAAGAAATAAACATACTCTGGCAAGGTGCAACCTAAGTTCCTGCAGTCAAGAGCACCGAAGTCTTTGGATAAACCTGTTGATGGTGCATTTTCCTACTTCATTATGGTGTGGCATTATTTCAAACAGACTCTTGAATCACAAAAAGATTT
>WAAG01068955.1:12102-24660 GCA_013390105.1 Tichodroma muraria | reverse complement strand
CCCACCTGGAAGGGTCAAAGATTTTTCCTGGCCTTTGTTTCAATTCATCCTTCATGCTTTCATAAAACTCTCTTTATCCTTGCTTTTTCACCAGACAGTTTCCTGCTTTGGTCTTTCATGGGCTCATGAGCCTTGCCTGTGCTCTTGGCCCATATCAATCTCAGCCCAGATTTCTGCATCAGCCCTGATTCTACTGAGCTGTCAACTCCATTCTGTCTGAAGGTCTTGTTCTGTTCACATCCTAATGGAGAACCGTTTGAAGTGGACATTAAGTCCAGAATGTACTTAACTATGCTGGAAGCAAGGTGGTCCCACAAGATCTGTGGAGCCAGGTGGGGTGCACTAACCACACGCAGCAGTGGTGACCTGCTGTAAGTCCTGAGGGGCTGTTTTTTTGAGACACTCTGCAAAGAAATGTTGTGGAATGGTGTCATTTCCCTTCATACACCACCAGGATGTTTCTGTGCTTCATGGACTTCCCGATGCCTGATGGAGACATCGTTGGAGTTCTGCTCTGAACATTTACACATATCTTTGATACCACTCCAGAGCAGAATTATCCATAAGGTTAGTGAGATGTGAGGAAAAGAAATCCAGAAGACCTTTATATATATGCAAGAAAATTTCAATTTCACTTTGTCTTTTTTTTTTATTTTTTCATTTCCCCACCTTTTTCTTCTTCCTAATAAGAATCTTCTGAACCTTTCTGTCTTCTCACTTCAGATTCACCTCACGTTTTCTAAGATACTTTTATCTTCATAAATGCAGACTGGAAGCATTCCACATTTTCTTCTTAAGCACTCGGGGCTTTAGCCAAATAATTTCCAATAATTTCAAATGAAAAATATTTAATGTGGGAAATAACATGTAAGGCAGAACAAACATCCATTTCTAGGTACAGATCTCATTATCTCTGAGACCTGTAATTTTAATTACTTACATGAGCCATCCTCTTGACAGTCATATTGAGAATAATTTAATTTATCCAATAAAATGAAGATGCAATATAATGGTTGGTGAATTTTTTTTCCTGTTTTTATTCAACAGAGGATTTGGAGCAATGCAAAAATTCCTCAGATGCACAATCCAGAAAGCAACTGGGGCTCAGGTTACGAAACACCCAGATTTCTCATATTTTAAATGATTAAAATGGTTATGAACTTAAACAGTCTAGGACTGAGACATATAGCAATAATGTTTTAGGTAATATAACACAGACTTTTCTCCCTGACTGTAGTGTACTTTTAAATGTGTACACTTCTATTTTCAAGTGGAATTTTTCTATTTATTTTTTAAACATTTAGTAGAAAGTATGTATGTTAAATATCTTGAGTCATAATTTTTGAAACTATATCCAAAATGGATATGTACACAATTATGTAAATATGTATGTGTTCCATATGACTGCTAATGTGTGCTTTCTTTACAAGTTGATTGCTAGATATGTCAGTATGTCTGTAATGTGAATGTGATTCAGAAAATTATTTAAATATATTTATTTTTCAGTAAAATTATTAAAATGCAAATATTAGCAATACTATAACTTAATTTCTAGAATTCATAACTAATACACTGTATTCAAAAATATGAAATGGTGGACATCCCCATTTTAAAAGGCTGTAAAAAGGTTAAGGAAAAAAAAAGAAAATAAGAATAAAAATACTTTTATGTGGACTTGGTCCAACACCTGGACAAGGAAAGGAACTGACTCCCACTGGCTTCACTTGGGAATTTAAAATCAGACTCCAGCTATAGGTGAGCTTTTTTTTAGCTTCTTTTAGAGAGATTGGAAAAATGAATGTGAAGTAGACAAGATTGTGCAGTCTTGTATTTACAGGAAATGACAGACTCAGTGGTTTAGGGCACAGGGACTCAATGGCTTTGATACAAGGGGTCCAAATTCCAGGCTTCTTGTTGCAGACCAGGTTCTTCTCTTGAAGCCTCTGCAACTTGTTCTTTTCTGCTTGTTTTGGAAATGAGCTGGAAAAGAAACTCCAAGAAAAAGACTGCCAAAATCATACTAAATCTAGTTCATGTAATGTACAGCTTAGAGAAGCAGTGTTTAAAAAGCAATATTGTGGAAAAATGACAAACTAACTTAAGTGTGACAAGTTGGCTTTCCTGCATTGTATGTAAACATCTATAGTAGATTTACACAGAATAGGTGGTTTGGATAAAAGCTCTGGAAGAATCTCAGCTTCAAGAATTCCTGAGTGTTTAATTTTGCGGTGTTAATGTTGATTCCTTCTACTTTATATGCCAAAATCTCTACAGTGTGTTGGCCATTGACTTTAAATAAAGACTAATATATCTCTTGAGAAATAATTGAACTATTTAACTCATTATTGGTGAATTTTGGCAAATATAACACTAAAACATAAATTTGTTGTCTTTATTGCAGACGTTATATAATGGTCATTAAATATTATTCTGTGTTGTGAAAAGCCCTTGTTCTTTTTTCTCCATTTCCAAACAGAGCCTACATTAAGTTCAGGAGAATGTCTTGTTCCCTTAAGCTTCACAGCAGTATTTTTAATTTCTTCCTATGTTCCAGTGTCTTTCCCCTCCTCATTAATTTTCTCCCCTATGCCCTACCCTGACAATACCCTCAGCTTTTTGTTGTGTTCTCTACCATCCACTCTTTTGCTGTGGAGACTGGGGTGAGGGAGCACTTTGGCTGTTGAGGCACCGAGGTGCTGAGTGCCTGGTTCACCATCGCCTGTCACAGACCACGAACAGCACTTAAGGCCTGAATTATCCTCTAGCTATTTGGGTTTTTTTGCCAGACTTACTGGAGCTTGCCATTTTTGAGGACAAAATTTTGTTTAAATTGGGTGGTGAATTTTAAAGTTACTTTTGGCATATTGACCAAGATCCACAGAAAAAAAATAAACTGGCTAAAAACACAGCCCAAAATTCTTTACTCCCCCTTTATACAGAAGAAGACACTCTTGAACGACTAGCTAATATGAAAGTATGTCCAGTTGTTGACTACTTAGGTGTTTACCTTCTGACTTTTTTTAGGTTCAGCAGATAGATCGTGTAGTAGAAGTTGTGGAGGAAACTATTAAAGGTAAGCATCACACTTGAACTAACTGCAGCTAGTCTGAAACATGTAAGCATTAGCAGAAATGCTGCTTGTGTGTTCTTTTTCAACCTAACGCTTGCTTTCTGCTCTATCTGAATATTTGGGCAGTGCTATACTTTGTCATGTATGCTTTGTATAAGTGATAATTTCAGACATGTTTTCTGTCAGGAGCTCTGTGGGCTGTTGGTTTCATAGGTAAATGATAAGAGGAGACTTCAAGAAATCATTTGATCGGTGTAGGCTGGTGTAGAGTATTGTATAGAGCTCCTGCACCATCTTAATTGAGTGTTACACTTCTTTCTTTAGTTCTCTGGTGTTTTCTTCTTTTCTGATGTTTTGGCTTACCTCCCTGAGCTCTTCTCTGCAGGGCAGATAAATTATCTTCTGGTTTAGTGTTCTTTTGTAACTGTGTTCCTTGTTCTCTCTGGCATTGTTCGTGTGTGGACTCCTAGTACTTTGCAGTGAAGGAGGGAAAAAACCCAGTATTGTTTCTGCAGCCTGACCAGTAAACATTTGCTGTTAAATAAATATATTTGTCTGGGTCTTTCTGGGTTACCTAAGTTTGTCTCCATTACTTATCAGGCCATAAAAATTACTGTTCCATGAAGCTTTAAATTATAACTTTAGTTTAATTGGCTGTACTTTCAATATAAACAAGTGTCTAGTCCACAAGACACTGTCAGTCACTTTATTGCTGGAATATGATTTTTTTTGAACTACAGCATGAAAGTTTAAAGCTGTACAAATTTTTAAAAGGAAAAAAGCTTCTATCAGGAAATTCTGTAGTGTGGTGTAAAGCTTCTAGAGCTTGTGGTTTGAAGGCCTTAAGATTTCGTGTTGCTTTGAATGTTTTCAGGAGTGAAACCTGTACTTTTATGTATTCCCAACCAAAATTTTTCCCAGGTTGTCCTTAACTTATGGCATCTATTTTTGGGAGTACAACCTACTTTACCGTACAAACAAAGAAGAAATACATTCAGTGCATATTTTTTATTTAATAAGCCAAACTGTTTTCCCAGGAGCATCATGATGTTCATGACAATATGTTGGAAATGAGGATGCTTCATGATTTTTACAATGGTATTTCAGATCCCTATCTGCTTTTTCCTGAATTTTATTTGTTCTTAAGGGAGTAAGATGATATCCTGGGTCAGCATGCCCTCCCTTTACAAAAATGGGCTTTATAATGTTTATACTGACTGCAGATATTACTGCTTTTTTGATAACATAATTACTCAAGTTGTGGTGACTGAATGTTATATGAGTAGAAAGAGTACAAATAATCTAGTAGCAGCTGTTAAAATAATGATTTTCACTGAATGGATTTTTAGATTGCATTTTAAACATTGATATAATGGTGAAAAATTATGTTCATAGCAATGTTAATGAACATTTAAACTTCAAAAAGTGTGAATTTTTGGAAAGATTTTTGTTCCTTTCTAGCTTACTAAAAGTGATTAGAATTAGAAGGAGAAAGTGAGCTGATGAATTCCATACATAGTGCCAATTCCATCAGGGTTTTCCCAAAAGGTAATGGAACGCAGTATTTCTGAAGTTTTATTGGAAAAAAATGTGCAAAAACCAGCTCTCCATTTTGAGAGAGACACGACATGCTGGAGAGAGTCAAACAGAGATGATTAAGAGATTGAGACTGAATCTCTTCTCCTCATAGGAGAGCCTGAGAAGGCTCAGGGAGGGGGTTCACATCAAAGTATATAAATACCTGAAGAGAGGGTGCAAAGAGAAGTGAGACAGAGTCTTTTCAGTGGTGCCCACAGACAGAACCAGAGGCAACAGGCACAAAAAGCACAGGAGGTTCCCTCTGAACACCAGGAAACACCAGGAAACACATTTTGACTGTGAGGATGACCAAGCACTGGCTCAGGTTACTGAGGGAGGTGGTAGAGACTCCATCCCTGGCCGTATTCAAATACTGTGGACATGGTCCTGGGGAACTGGCTCTCAGTGGCTCTCCTTGAGTGAGAGGGTTGGACAAAGTGGTCTCCAGAGGTCCTTTCCAGCTGTAACCCATCTGTGACAATAAAATTACAATTGGAAGGAGAATCAAGTTGGCAGAGATCATAGTGTGTGATAATGGCTTACTTTGGTAAAAGCCAGCCATAAAAATAGGAGCTTTTACTTATATTTCTTTAATTTACCTAAAGAAGCTGCATTATTTTATGTATTTTGGAATTATCGACTAACGGAAAAGAATGTGAAGCTCTTTTTCATTGTGTTTTATGAAGAGTCTAACTGTGAACTTCCATTATCCAAGTGAAGTAAAGTACTGTAGATGACAGGACTGTTGATTAGAATATTTTATTATATAAAATAGATACATGGTAGAAGATTAAAATAGTGTAAGATCAAATGAAATGTAACCCTTTGTTTTCATGAGTCTACTTCGTTGGTAACAGCTTCTGAAGCTGCTAATGCTTTCAGGAGATGGAGGTGTTGTGGGACAGTGGATTAAATCTTAATTCTGAATTCAGAGCCAGCTTACACCAATGGCTTTTAAGTTGAGTGTCTGTCATAGCTGAATGACACAATTTTTTTCACCTTTTTTTTATAAGAAAAGCTAAAGGTTGCATGGGTGGTATACTCTTGTGATGTGGTTACGTATATATTGAAAGCTTAAAAATATTATATATTGAATGTTTAAAAAATATTTGACTGAATATGTGGAACTTCATAGTGTCTGCACTCTGTAGGACAGCTCTGTTGATCAGCCTGAGTTGTCTGGATTTTCTGTCCAAATTCCAAGGTGGAAGCAGGTTACTCTAATGCTAGTTTTAAGTCTAAAAGTCTAGCTTTCCCTGATTTCCCATGTCTTAAGTGGTACCATAGTTTTTTATTGGATGTTTGAATTTTGTAGTACAGAGTTTACAGAAAGGGAAAGTTTGTAGAAAGAATTTTTTTCCTTTTTTTTTTTTCCCCTAATAGTCATCTTTTCAGTTTTTCATGAAAATGCCTTCCCTGTTGGATTTGTTTGAAAGCCTGCTGTATTCCCAAAGAAAATTGATTTCTTGGAATTATTTAGAACTCTTGGTATGAAATATGAAAGAGTTTCTTCTAGCTTTATTTCCCAGTCTTAAGGGCATTGTCAGGAAGACCTTTTCAGAACAATTCCATTCTGCTGGGTCAAGAGATGGTAGTTTCAAGAAGCATATCTTTGTGGTGGTCTTTACCACATATGTGTGAAGACAGTGTAATTGTTAGTTCCCAACTCTCCATCAAGATAATTCTGATAAACACTTTTTATGTGACTTTATCTTTTTATCCTGCTTCATCAGAAAATGGAAAAGAAGGATTGTGCACATTTGTTGTTGCACTGACAGCTAAGAGAGAGAGAGAGAGAGAGAGAGATTTTTAAGAGGCTCAGCGATTTCTCATTTTTATGCCATTCTAACTTTTATCACCAGTGTTGAATTGAATCTTTGAAATTTCCTAATTAGCAGGTAAATTAGCAGTAAATTGTCGCTTCCAGAATCGATCTTCAATAGCAGTGCAGTATTTGTATGCAGGTCATGTCTAATTAATATTTATACTGTGTGCCAAGATATATTTTAACTGGAGGCATCTTCACATACTTCTTATACGATATGGTAATTTATAACCTGAAACCTCTATACTGCCTGTGAGGAACTACACAAAATTCATTCACAGTCTCAGAACTGAGTTTCTCAAAGTGACAGCCACAGTTGTGTAGCCGGTGTGTCTCTCAGTCTTCCTCATAAACAGAGTGGTTTTGTCATGCAGGGTTCTGATTTAACAGTTTAGTAAGCTTTGCTTCATCTGCACTTTACCCAAATTTTAAGTCTGGATTGCAGCAATTTTTACAACATTAGAGCACCATTCCCACTCATGTGCTTAGTTTTCCAGTAAGGTACTATGATGACATAGAATGTTAGGAAAGTATTGCTAAGGAGTTGTGGTGTCTGTGAGCTAGGTGAAAACAGGCCTAGAATTGATGTGTGTTCCATTACTTAGTAAAATTTCTATATAGAATATAAAAGTTATTTGGAATGATCAGTTTCTGTAGTATGCTCCAGTATGGTGAAGATTTGTCTTTGATGGGAACTGCAGAATGTCTTTATGGTGACTGCTCAAGTCAGCTTTTTATGAATCACTCTAAAATTTGTCTTTAAAAAAAGCCTGTGTGTGTATACAAGCTTTGCTATAAACAGTTTACAGTAGGCAAAAGAATACATTTGTTCTGTATTTTAGAGAAATGTTAACTGCTTATTGGAGAAATTCCTCTTTTCTGGCTTTGAATTTACGTTTTCAGAGATTTAGGTCTTTCCCCCTTTCTTTCTAGAAATGCTCTCAAATCCTGTGTTATTAAGGTTTTGTGGGGCTGGGAGGCGTGGGACCAGAGTATTTGTGCACAGTCTGCTTTTAGCTTAGGCCTTAGGGAGATGAGGGACATAGGTTGAATTGAGTTTAGTCCATATTGTGTATGTCTAATGCTTTCACAAAACATAGTTTTACAATGGATCATTAGACCCGATTATAAAAAACAACTGAAGGAAATTACTTCAGGGTTGAGCCCTTTATACTTTAAATAACCTTACTCAGTTTCAGTCACGCTGACCTGTCTGGTGAAGTTGCCCATCCGTTCCCAGTTTAAACATGGACCATTATTTGCTAAACTGTTTAATTGTCCTCATGTAGTTAGCAGTTATGGATTCATGGTAGTTGCAGTGCCTGTCTGTATGAAAATGAGATAAGCGGTACCTGTAGTATATATAGGCTAAAGTGTAGAATTTATACTGGACTGTCCACCTGAGAGTGAATGTGTGTGTATGTATGTGTGTGTGTGTGTATATATATATATATATGTATATATGTATATATACACACATATACATATATACACATGTGTATATATACACACGTATATGAACGCATGATGACTGTATATACATTACAGAAAGTTAAATAGTATTTGTATGTGCTGCTTGATTTCACTAAAATCTGCTGGTAACAGTAGATAAAATAGTCTCTTTTCAATTTCTCTGACTGTGGGAAGAGTAGCCTTGACTTAAGAAGCTGATGACAGGCCAAATGAAGAATGAAAATTGGAGGAGTCAGGAGTTCCTATTTGAGGAAAAGTATCATTTGGCTCCCAGTCAGGAAACTGACTGTTTGTGCCAAAGTGCAGCTTAAGGAGGGTCAGAGGGAGGGTAGTGGCCTCATCAAGTCCCCGTTTCTGTTTCTATCCCCTTTGAAAGAACATAGAAAGGGGGGGTGAGTGGGCCAGTTTTGGGTGGGATGTTTTATTTATTTCACTGTGTGGTGGGTTGACCTTGCCTGGCTGCCAGACCCCCACCCATCTGCTTTCTTGCTCCCACTCCTCACGAAGGCAGTGGAGAAAATAAGATGGGATAACTCTTGGGTCATAATAAGGACAGGAAGATCACTTACCAGTTACCATCACGGAGAAAACAGACTCGACTTGGGGGGAGTTAATTTAATTTATTGCCAATTAAAAATAGAAGAGAGTGGTGAGAAACTATAGCTACCTTCCCCCACCCCTCTTCTTCCCATGCTCAGCTTGAGTCTCTCATCCCAGATTCCTCCATCTCCTCCCCCTGAGCGGTGCAGAGAGATGGGGACTGGAGGCCGTGGTCAGCGCAACACAGCCCCTCTGTGCTGAATCTGCTTCCCCGCACTGACCACTGACCTCCCGCTGCGGCCGGGGCATTCCTGCGGGCTGCGCGGAGCCAGAACTGCTCTGCCGCGGCTTCCCCGCCAGGGCTGCAGTCCTGCAGAACCGGCGGCTCCCGCGCGGGCCCCCCGCGGCTTGGCGCAGCTGCTGCCGCCAGCCCTGCTCCAGGCCCTGCTCCCCAGCTCCGCCGCGGGCTGCAGCGGGATCATCTGCTTCGCTCGCCTCGTCTCCAGGGGCTCCAGGGGATTCCAGTGGGGCGTCTCCTCCTTCTCCTCCTCCTCCTCTTCTCACCTTGCTGTGCACAGGGCTTTCCCTCACACTTCTTTCCTCACTGCCAGGCGGTGTTTTCCCCTTTCTCGCCCCCGTGGCAGCTGTGGAGCGCCGCTGTGCTCTGTGGCAGGGCTTTCGGAGCCAGCTGTATCTGGCACTTGGCAGCCCTGGCCTCTCCTTGCGGAGGCCCCTGCAGCCCCCTCCACACACCCCGGGAGCAGTACCACGTCCCTAATGCAGTTTAGGAGGTAGAATTGTCTTTTAAACCGAGATTGTGGAAAAGTAAAGGAACTAACTGGAAAAAGCTGTGTTCAAGGCAGGTTGGATAAGGCCTTGAGCAACCTGGTCTAGTTGGGAGATGCACCTGCCTATGGCACAGGGGTTGGGATGAGATGATCTTTAAGGTCCTTTCCAACCCCTTCACTAAGAATTCATAAGTGATTCTATGAACTTGTGCCAGGGGCTGTGTTTGACAGACTTAGGAAGGTTGGGTGGGATTGAAATCATGTTTTCAGTGGGCAATACACAGAGATACAGTGAATCAGTATCTTGGGGCCATGACTGTGATTAAAAGATTCACCCATCACTCGTTTGTATGTATCAATCACTGAGGCTAATGGCATGTGGTATGTGTCACCTGCCTCTGTTTCGTATGCCCTGGATTGGAAATCTTGGAGATACTCCTATTTAAACAAAATGATAAATTTTTTGTTGTCATGAAAGCATTATGGGTAGAAAGCGTGTCATTATTCAAACAAGTAGCTTTTTTTTTTTTTTTTTCCTTCTGTTATTTAGGAACTACTTTGACAACAAGCATTGGCTTATAAAGGACCTGGCTGGAAGGTGTCCCACTGTATGATTTTTTAAACAAAGGTTTTTTTCATGAAGCCAGATGCTTCAGTGAGAGCACCAGGTTGCGTTTGATTGCCCCTTTCTGACTGCTAAGTAAAAGGGTGATCTACTGAGGGGTACTGATGAATTCCAAATAGTAGTACCATGATCTGATCTGTGCCATTATCATTTCGAAGAGTTCAGCTTTGTAGACTGTAATTTAAATAAAAATGTAGAGCATGATGAGGAATATACAGTAATTGTGGAGAAACTGTTTCTGCAAAGGCAGATTTTAATTGCTTTTGTAAAACATCAATAATGATGTGGCTCAACATTAAAATTGTCCTTGCTGGGGCAGGAGATTTCTGTTACCATCAACTGGTTTTTGCTCTTACAAGAAAGTTCACTGCTGTTTTTGCTATGTCTGTTCAAATGCTTTTGGGCATGCAGGGACTATTAGGTATGTGGAATGATCTAGGACTTTAGGTAGGTTTTATAATTGTTTCTCTCAGTGTAGTTATTTCATTGATTTAATTTATAAATCTGATAGAAGCGACTGTCCCTATTATGACTGTTATTGTTATGACTTTATTTTGCAAGTAGCTCACAGAAACTGAATGGGAGATAAGTAGTGCAACAGAAGAAGAATAAGAGCAATTGGGCGGTAACAGATTGAAAATCTCAGTAGCACAGTTGCAATTACTCATTGTTAAATGAGCCTGTAATGTTCATGGAAAAGGTGCCTTTTCTTCCAGACCTGTATGTGCTCTTTTCCACATTTTGAGTGAATGATTGTCTTACAGCATCCTTATTCTTCTGTCCTATTCACATTGGTTAGACTTACCTGGATCTAGCTTTGTTAGACAATCCTCGTGGCTGGTAGGTGTGAAGAGTACCTCATGATTTTGCATGCAGCGAGAAGTTCAGCTCAGCGTTTCACTCTAAGGCTAAATTTGTTCTGCACACCCCAAAACATCAGGCAAGTTACTTGTGCTGCTGCAGCTGGCTCTGACAATCCCGCTTCCAGCACTTCCCTTCCTCATAATGCAGCCTGTTTTATCTGATTCAAAATGCCTTTTCCCTTGGAAGTTTCTCTCCAGGATCTCCTGAGGTTTTGAGCAGAATCTTTGATCCTAATCAAATGCATTTCTTCACAGAGAGGTGAGGACAGAAGGTCAGGGGAACTCTTCCTGTAGTCGATTCTAAGTATTGTCCTTCTGAGCTGTGGAATTGTGGCTGGCATTTTGAGCTCACAGGAGATTTAATGTTCAGGCACTTTTTCAGAAAGACAATAACATTACATGATCTCAGAATAAGTAGGGTAAAGTGATTGAATCCTGAAAGAAAGAAGCAATAGTGCCTAAATAGGGCATTTCAAGTGCTTTTGCTGTGAGAGGAAAATACTATGGACGTGTCAAAAATGTTCTTGAATACTTATATTCTTAATTTAACTTGTGAAATTTTTACATGGACAGTAATTCCTTGTTAATAGTTATCTCTTTTTCTGTATGACTTCTTGTACAGTATGGTTTTAGTGCTTACAGATACTGTGATTGAGTCATACACTGGAGACATGCCAAGAATAAAGAGTCATTGCATGTTTAATGGAGAGAAAGTGGTGTATAAATTTTAGCAATATGGGACAGCTGTGGACCTTTTCTACTGAATATCTTTGAAATATTTTTGAAATTACATTAAATGAATTTTAAAAAGCTCCTGTCTTCACTGGTGTGACACTCACATTCCAGAGTCTTCCAAAGCAATATCATTGTTGGATGCTAATTCCAAGTGCAACACTTAGTAGTTCTCTGTTTCAAGCTAGTTACAAGCATGCTGTATGCTTAGTATGCCTGTACATTTCTATGAAGCTTTTTGATTTGGTATAGGATGGAAAGCAGTCATTTTATGAAAGAGTTTTGAATGCAGAGACTGAGTCAAACATGTCA
This sequence comes from Tichodroma muraria, assembly GCA_013390105.1. Classification (NCBI taxonomy): domain Eukaryota; kingdom Metazoa; phylum Chordata; class Aves; order Passeriformes; family Sittidae; genus Tichodroma; species Tichodroma muraria. The sequence goes on along the minus strand of WAAG01068955.1, from coordinate 12,854 downwards.
CTTGCTATCAGCATCCTAATGGGACTGGATGCCTGGCCCAAGTCATGGTGCAATGACACACAAGGAAAGATCAGTAACTCTGACAGTATTAGTCTGAATTATTCCCTGTTCCTGCCTACACCAGATTAAGGAGTTTGACTGTTACAGAACATTCCCATCTTCACTGATCTAGAAGAGGAATAATTTATATTAGTTGCTTGGTCAGGAGCAGGGCATATACCTTTCAGTTGGTTTGGCTTTTCTTTGCTTCCTGAATTTACTTGAGACAGGAAATGCCATTGATGACATTCAGGGATGCCAGTGTGCTGCTGGCCAGCTGGGGTTAGTTTGTGTATATGGGAGCATCCACACAGCAGAGTCCTAAACCAATTAGTGTCCTTGTTTTTGCACTTTTGTGTGTCTGACAGCATGTGATTGCTCTGGGGAGCTTGGGAATTCCTTTGAAATCAGTCATGTCTGCTGTGGTACAGCATGTTTGTGCTGCAGGGCAGGGAGAAAAGATGGGAGAGGAGCTTATGGTCTGCCCTTGCTTGATGCTTCTTTCAGTCTTTATTACTGCTTATGTTTCTTCTTTACACTTCTTCCTTTAATTTTTCTTTGAAGAAATACATTACTTTGTTTTCCCTTCATATGTTTTTACCTTCCTTTCCTTAGCCACACTGCTCCTATGTGCTATTTTTTCCAGTGCTAACCTTGAGGAGAGGAAACTCTCTATTCATTAAGAACCAAACAGTGGTGGAAGGAAATGTGTG
>WAAG01068953.1:47178-69180 GCA_013390105.1 Tichodroma muraria | reverse complement strand
GCCGTGTCGAGTCCCCGCCTCTCTCCCGCTCGGGGAGTGAGGGGATTCGCCCTGTGTTTGTCTCTCGGTGCTCAGACGGGACTCTGCCATGGATTTGCGGTGGAGGTGACGATGAGGGGCCGCTGCGGTTCGTCAGGCCTTAGCTGAGTGCAGTGACACAGCTCCCAGGCCCACAGAGCCTTCTCCGTTTCACACACGGACTGGTGTGGGGACGCTGGTGTTCCGCATATGACAAAGTGTATTTTGCCACTTGTTATTAGCTGCCAATTATTTGCCGTCCATTTGCAGAAAGAGCAGTACTACTCTGAGCAACACTCTTCCCTGATCAACAAGGCCTACCAGACCCTGCTGAACCCTCTGAGCCGAGGCCTCTATCTAGTAAGGTCTCCGTTAGGTATTACAGTGTTCCTGTGACTGACCCTGGGGGCTGGTGCTGCAGTTAGGGATCGCACCTTCGATTCAGTCCTTGATGTGCTAATTTGCGTTCCTCTGAAGAGGATCAGATTGAAGGGAGACCAGAACCAAGTTTGTCCAAAAATTAATCAGCATATCATGTCATTTGCTACTCATCTTACACTAATTTGTCTTTCCATCACACGTGGTGTTTGGCCATGGCTGCTCATTCAGAATTTCAGTCTGACCCATGGCAGCTGTTTTTATGGTTTTTTGGCTTTGGGTAGCTGCTAATTTTTTATGGTCAGTCTATGTATGGAGTTAATTTTGAGACTGACTCTGTGCACTGTAGGTTTGTCGGATATGAATCTCAGTATGCCCCACTCAGAGATTTAATATTAAAGAAAATAATTCCCATTGAAATAGATGTGGGAATATTTATTTTCAAATTCCCATTTCATCTGCCAGCTGGAGCTGAGTGGAGTGGAGCCAGCACAAGAGACAGACTGTGATGCAGACTCAGCGTTCCTTATGGAAATCATGGAAATTAATGAGAAATTAGCAGAGCCCAAAAGTGAGGATAACCTTGAAGAAATTGAAACTTTAATTAAAGGTAGGTTATGATTTGAGGAATTTGCACAGAACTAATATATTGAATCTTGTGTAATACAAAAGTCTGAAAGCTTTTAACTGTTTTGGTATATTTCTTGTAATGTCTTCAATTTGTGTTAGTCTGGAATTGACTCACTGCAAGAGCTTCTGCCCTGTGCCCCCTTTTTCCAATGTTGTCTTTACCCATTTATGCACCTAAGCATCACATCTGTCTTGAGAACATTTGTATAACACAACCTATTCTGATGTCAAAATAAATATATATAGACAATAAAAAGGAATTTACTCAACCTTCATCAGGTGATGAAAAAAAAAAAACCTGTCAGAATGAAGTTGAATAAAATGCTTGTCTGACCACACTAAATAATATTATTTATACAGGCACTGTAGTTCTTTCACCTTCTTCATCTGGTAGCCATTATATTAAGGTGGTTATTCTCCTTACACAACTTTCTTTTTAATTGCTTGTGATAGCAGAAACATTTGGTTTACTGATATATTTAATTCTTTGCAATAACAGTCATGTTCTAAGAGTAATTAGAGTAACTAGAATAAAAACTGAGTAGTACAGGAGAAAATGAACTGTAGCAGGGTGAACTGATACACCAAAAATAAGTTAGATTGTTGGGAAATTAGTGAGTGGTGTGCATTGGAATTGCTGTTGGTATACCTGTTAAAACAAAGAAATACATGTTTGAAATGATAATCAAAACAACATTGACAGCAGTATAATGAAAAACTCGTTTTGCCCCTAAAGGCTGAAACTAGTAATGAAGTTTCCCACCACAGGCAGTCAGAATGCAGTGGTATCAAATATCCTAAGTATAACAAAAAGTAAATGAAATTATTTGTTTTGCAGTTAAACAAGAAGAACTGACCAGAGAGGTGACTGCAGCTTTTGAAAGAGGTACCTATTTTTATGAAATTTTTAGCTGCCACACATACTTGTCAAATGCTTAAAGCTCTACATTGTCTTACTGGCAAGTATTTCCTGAGCTATGAAACAGAAATACTGCATTTACAAGGGTTCTTTGTTAGGTGTTTAGAATAAGTACTTCTAAACTGACATTCCTGCTGATTTGGGAAATTCAGGACCTCACATTAAAAACAAAGTCCAGTACAAAAGTTCCATTCATCTTGCATCTAAATAATCATTTTGAGTGGGAATGTAGATGCTAAGAAATTGTTTGTGTGTTTCCCAGAATACTGGGAAGGACAGACTTCATCTAAGACATTCTGAGGTTTCACATTTGAGTTTGGGAGAAGTTATTCTGCAGTCCTTGAGCTCCAGCAGAGCAGTGAGTGCCATTCTTTGCAGTGAAAGCCACAGCAGCAGTGTGGCAAGTAAAGGCCTGTTCAGCCTAAGACTTTTGGGACTTCTTGTGCAATAATCATAACTGATAATAACATAAACATAACTGTATTCTACAACTAATGGATAGGCACAAGCTTGAAGCATTCCCGAGCTTCTGAAGCTGGGAAGAAACCTTTGTAGTTCTGTGCCAAGTCCAGAATGCTGCAGGTTTGTCAGGAGGGTGTGTGTAACTGTAAACATCAAAGTAGTGCTGGCTGGGCTTGCCTGTGAGGAGTTACATTCTGTTACTCTGTGCCTTGAGAAGGACTGTGTTGCCTTTGTCTGTAGGTCATAAACCACCCTCCCCTTCAACTGAGGAGAAATTGTTTCAATACCAGTTTTGGAATGGGCACTATCCACGGTCCAGACCAGACTCCTCCTCATTTGCATTTTTCAGTTATGTCAGTTGGTCTATTCATACCCGTTTAAAACAAAAAAAATTTGTCTTGCCTAGTGGGTAGATTAATACAGCAGCCACTTTACAGAAGTCATTAAAGGCTATCCATTCACAGTTCTTTTCCAAATTGTTCATTGTTAGGTGTTTTGTGGAACATTTGAGTTGAAATGTTGCCACACCATCCAAGATTAAAACAATAGGCAGCATGGTTTTAATAGTGTCTGAGTCCCTGCAGACTCTGCAGCTGCAGCCCATCACAACTCTTGGTACTAAAACAGATGCTGTCACTGAAACCTTGAGATTCATTTTGAAAATGCAAATTCACCTCTCCCTCTGTAAACTAATAATGTTTCATTTCATTTCAGATGATCTTCAGGAAGCCAAGAAGCTGCTAGCAAAAATGAAGTATTTTGCAAACTTAGAGGATAAACTAAAGGCCAAGAAGATCCCTTCCTGATGTTGCCTACTTTGCTATTAAGTTGGTGTTATTTTCAATTAAACAGATGGTTTTATTATCAAAATCAGACCAATGGTGTTTATTTCCTGTACTTCCATTAAAAACTTTTATTCTGAGAGGAGGAAAATAAATGCAAAAGAAATCCCATGCTTGCTCCAGCACTTCAGTAAGAGATGGCATTTGAAAATGCTTACAGCTAGGAAAAGTTGTACTGGGTAAGGTGGGCCACTGTCCTGGCAATGGCAGGTATGGAAATAAATGTCAGAGAGGCACACAAACACCAGATGTGGGATTTCTTACTTCCTAACATGTGAAGAATTTATTTTAAGTTGAGAAAGAGTCCAGGAAAAAATACTGGAGAGGGGGCAGAAGGCTCCTTCAGCATGTCCTACAAGCTCCTTGTAGTTTAAAGATAAAAAGTATTTAATTCCTGTCATCTGTCCTCTCTGCTACTTCATGCTTTTTGGTATGTAGATCTCAGTCTGATGGGAACTGACCTCCAAAACTAGAAGCAGTTTTACACTGTTGCATAGTTTAAAATGTTAAGATGCTAAGTTAGGGAAAAAAATAAACCAAATTGAAACCCCAGGAACTCTTTTATCAGGATACAAGTCTTTATTACAAATACCAGCAACTCAGAGACGTGCTGTACTTTTATTGTACAGTACAGTAGTAGGACTGGATGAGGAACGTCTTTAAGGCTTTCAAAGTTACATAATTGGAAAAACAGAAACTAAGCACCCCTATTTCTACATAAACTGGAATATTTCAAATATCATTTGCCAGTTCTGGGGGTTTTAACAAGAACTCATAATATTACACTCAGCAAAGCGCCCGCTGACCCAAACTGAAGACAGGGCTTTGAAATGCAAGAAGAGTCACTGAATTGCCTGCAGAAATCTGCCAGAGGGGCTCACTGAACGTCCTCCCTGGCATTTCTGCATCCCTACAGCACCAGGTTACAGCTAAACATCAAGTTTTCTGTGGATAATACAGTATGTTGTTAATAGTATTTCAGCAATACACGTTTTAACAGCACTTCAGCAATACTAACCTGCCTTTAGTTACACTTCCTCTAAATATACAGGAAGATTTAATAAGCCACTTGATCATGTATTACATTCCTAATTTAGAAGACTATGTTCATAATTCTCACTGAAGTTCTGTTGCATTTGTGAAATTATGCAGAAATCTTTAAAAACTCATCTTGAAGTTGTCTTCTTTCATAAAGCTCCGTTTCCTTTTTCCTGGCATTTCTTCCAAAATTAAGCTTGTGAAATTCCTTTTTGATTTCCAAAAAAGATTTGTTTTTTGTCTCAGGAATTATGAGGAAGATGAAAGCAGCAACAAAGAAGCACTCCAGTAAGAACACCACAAAACAATACTGCTTCAGTCCATTCTGAAAATAAATGTGATTGCAACATATTTGAAGTATAATAGTAGGTTTGAGAAAATAAGCTTTTTGTTTCCAGTCACACTTAACATTGCTGCTCAGACGTTTTTTAGAAAGAGTCATTCGACCTATTCTTTACCTGTAACTTTTTAGATAAAAGACTGTCAAGTGCTGTGGAATTATTGGGTAGACTTTTGTTTTAAAGAAAAGATAAACCATTTCAACAGTCAGATGTCACAATCTAGGGAGAAGTCAACATTTGCTACTTAGCTGTCACAAATTTGTCAATTTTAAGATCATATAATCTAAGTTTTTCTGAATGTTAATATTTTTCAATGCTGTACGTTAAAAAAACAAGGAAGTGTTAAACTCAGTAAGAAGTTAAACAACTCTTAAATGAGAAGCAGAGCTCAACCATGAAGAAAGGACAGGCACATCCAGGTACCCTGATGCATCCTGTTCCTGCGGGCTTTGCTGGCAAGAATATGTGCGAAAACTAAAACTACAAAGCTAGAGATGAAAGCCTGTCTTGCCTTTCCTAATAACTTTCTGCTTACAGAGCTCTGTCAGTTCAACAAGTTCTCAGAGATGTGGCCCACTGGCCACAGGTACCACCTCGGCGTTAGTTTGCTATAAAGGCACAAGGCACTATTAAAAAATGTTTTATCTAAATCTCAGTATCTGATTAAGTTCTTCTGCTTTTGCTACCTTCTCTGGTTTTTTTTTCATCTGAACATGAACATTGCCCTCTAGTGCATTCCTTTTACTTTTCATTTATCATGTTATATTGGGGTTTGTGATGTGCAAAAAAGACTTTTAAGAGGGACTGAGTCTAGTTAAACTCATTTGAGGGGCAGTGTGCATCCTGGTCAAGTGTCAATAATATATACAAGTGCATATAATACAATACAAGCAATGGGATGGAACCTGGAAGCAGATGAAATGGAAATTGTGCTGTGCACACTCACCACTATGAAGGGAAAGAGCATTCCAACTGTGAAGAAACTAATCCAACTCACAGTCCCTGCGATCATGTAGGCAGCAGGACGTGAGGACTGTACAAATAACTCGGCTGTCAGGGTGTTCGTTATGCCACCTGGGGATGGTTCAGAAACAGAGAATTGTGCTAAATGTCCATTTGAGGTATTTCCAATGCTACAAAAGATTGACTTGGTTTTGAATATGCCATTAGCTGATCTATTACAATTCCTAACGGCACAGTTCTGAGGCTACTGGCCTTGCAGGAAGTTTCCCACTGAAACAGAGCCCCATTTCAGCAGCGCTGAAAGGGGAGCAGGCCCCTTCTGACAAGTGAAGAACCCCTCTGCTCTGAAGGGCAGAAAGAACTAAGCCCTGCCTCACACGTAGCTGCCCCAGAAGCCTGCAAGTTGTGGGCTACAGGATGGCCTCACTTGGGTTCCTTAGCCAGAGCAGCAGCAGCTGTGCTGCACAGGCTTCTTGCCTGTGTGACACCCCTGCCCTCCCAGACCTTCCACCACTCACACACGTTCCTGTGCAATACCTGGGCCCAGCCCAAAGCTCAAGATGAAGGCAAATACACACGTCATGCTCATGTAAGGCACCCAGGAATACAGCTCCTGAAACAGAAGATTATGAGAAGGTTTAGTTCAGATTTTGATAATCCAGTTTTAAAGTCTGGCTTAACAGTTATGTTTTCTTTTGTATTTTATTTCAACTAAGACCAGTAGTCTTCAGACTCTTTTACAGCTAATTTATTTAACAGTTCTGCTTCAGAGAAATTAAATAGTATTCATTCAATAATTTTTACTAAATCATATCGAGAATTAAATAATCATAGTGTGAGCTGGGCTGGAAGGGCCTTTAAAGACCATTCCATTCCACCCCGTGCCATGGGCAGGGACACCTTCCACTGTCCCAGGTTGCTCCAAGCTCCATCCAACCTAACCTTGGACACTTCCAGGGATGGGGCAGCCACAGCTTCTCTGGGCAGCCTGTGCCAGGGCATCCCTACCCTCACAGGAAAGGATTTCTTCCTGATACCTAATCTGTCAGTTTAAACCCATTCCCCCTGATCGTGTCACTACGTGCCCTTTTCACTCAGTCACATCATGTCATAGGAACGAGTCCTTTGCACCTGGTAAGTCAGAGAGAAGGTCAGAACAGTGCACCAGAGCGTCATGAGGAGATAACCCCCAACGATAAGGGATCTTCTTCCCACATAGTCTATCAGCAAACCCTGCGGACAAGATACAATCTTCTGTTAATATACTGATCCCATTTTTACCAATATTCTTCAAGAAGAATCATTACTCTTTGTACTGGGAGGTAGAACAAACTGCTCCTTACACAGGAGAGGGCTGTGAGACATTCACAAACTCCAGTGCCGAGTGTCACATACGGGATTTTTTCTGCCAAGATCCCAGCTTGTTCAAAAACGTAAGTTGCGTAGAAATAAATCTACAACAGAAAAAAAAAACAAAAACAAACAATGAGGTTTTTCTGGTATTTAAAACATTGTCTAGAAACAGTCATGTTCATACCAAACATACATCAGTGTATTTTATATTGTGAGTTACTAATTCAACATATGCATCAATAACAATCTGTTAAATTCATGTCTAAGTAAACATATTGCTATCATAAAAGCCAATATGATTATTCAACTTACTGAATATGCTTTATGTTCTTAAACCAGAAACACTGGGGTAAGCTGATCCACCTTTATTTACTTTGTCAGAGGAATGTTTTTCAGCAGAAGTATCAAGTCATTCTTTAAAAAAGCTTGCATACCAGAAACACAGAAATGAGAAAAAATGAAAGAGAAACACCAAAACAATGCAAGGACATTCTTTCCCACTTATCCCATTTCTCTGAGCTTCTCTATGTGGATCCTTTTTGTTAATAAATGGTTGAAAAACAGGTGGAACTGAAATAATTATTTAAGCTGTTTGTTCGTATGAACTCTTACAGCATTAATGCCACTGAGCTGTTGGCCCATTGTCATCACGATGACAGTGATGAGCTGCCATCTCACACCACGGTCAGTGAATAATTGCCAGGGCTTCTTGGGTTTCTCCCCATCTAAGGCAAAACATTCCCGTTGGATGTCTTCCATCTCCCTTCGATACTCTGAGGAGCCATGAAATCGTTTCAAAGCTACAAATAGAAAAAAAAAATTTACATTTACCTATTAACCACAACTCCTGGGAAATCATCTCTTTCCATAGACACCTGGCTTTTGTTAGGATATGAAAATTTTGCTTTGTGACATGCTTGTTCCTTGCTGTTTTTTCAACATTTTTTGCTGCGGTGGGTTTGGAGAATTCTGTGGCATTTCTTTGCTTCTTTTTAGAGGAGTATCTGAACTTGAAATATTCACCAGGCAAAATATTTTGCATCTGAACCTCAGACCTTCAAATAGTCTTTTCCTTAAAGGACACTCTCACCAGTTTGAAGTGTTTTGCTTAAATTCTAGGCAGATATTGAGTCCTTTGTTATGGCCCTGACTTTAATGCCACTGGGATGCAGTTAGTAAGCTGGAGCAAAGACAGAAAATCCTTCTCCTAAGGCAAATATAATCAGAAGTTATTGGATCCCAGACTAAAATCTTTACAAATGGTCTTAAAACTTAAGCATCAGTTTAAGTGTACAGCATCAGTTCCTTTAAAATCTTCATGATTAAATATATCTCAAGTGACAATTTGTCTTCTTAAGGCCAACAGCAGTTTTGATGATCCTGATAATGAACTTTGCACTAAAAGTAATCAGCTTGAAGCTCCAGTCAATGAACTTATATTTGAAACAGGAAAATAAAGTTTTGTTCATAATCCATTATAGGCTCCTGAGTACCACAATCCCTTCTTCCATATAAGCTCATTGGAGGAAAAATATGGGCCAAAAAGCACTAGATGATAAAACTGTGCTGTGTGGATAAAGATAAAAGGAGAATCTGGAACCTCATATATTCATTGTACCCTTCTGGAGAACAGAAACTATTGATGTTGGATATTACCTTTGGCACAGCTCAGCTCATCACCTCTGTCAATAAGAAGATATCTGGGACTTTCAGGAAACCATGGAAGGAATAAAAGTTGGGCTAATGCTGGAATACAGCTGCTGGACAGCAACAGAGGCCAATGCTTTTCTCCACCTAATAACTCTCTGTGAGAAATGTGGAAAAAGAAGGCAAAGAAATATAATAATTAGCTATTGGTTATGATTTAGTGCAGTCTCTGCTCTTGGAACTTCTAAGGTCCAGCTGGATGAAGGCCTGAGCAACTTCCTCTGATCACACAGGGGACAAAAGCAGTGGTAGAGAAATGTGAGTCCTTTGCTCTCAAGTCCTGTCTTGCCAATATCCACTGTCTCCAGCAAGGAACTGGCAGAAAACATGAACTCAGCTCAAACGTGGCTGCTTTACTGGTGCTGCTCTGGTGACCCATCTAAACTGACACTACTTCCCTGAGGAGGCAGCACTGATTGCTGGAAGTTGTAGGAATAAAGTGACTCAAGCAGGATATTCTTCTCCCAGGGGAACCTTGTGTGAATTCTAATGCTACAATGGCACAAGGAATGTTCTGCAGTGAGCTGTAGGAAATTGGAATTCTTTACACAGGAGTAACACAAAACAGGAAAAAAAAAAAAAAAGGCATTTCTTACCTCAAACCAATTATTTGTCCTGTCAGAATTCCCCCAGTGAGAAAGATGGAAGTCCCCATGGCCAAGCCACCTCTTAGGTGTTTTGGGGCAAACTCCCCAATATAAAGAGGCTGCACACAGAGCCCAACACCTGCAAGTAAATGGAAAAATTTTCTTACCAACAGAAATTGCTTTGCAAAGAGTTACTAAACCAAAATACATACAAAATGGGACTTAATTAATTTCCTATTCATTTAGCTGCCTCCAGATTCCAAGCTAAACTACAGAACATTTTCATCACAAACACATATCATAAAACCTAAAGGATCAGAAGCAACAATAATTTATCATTCACCATAGTTTATTGATAGTAGGAATAAGAAATCATTCACCTGAATTTATGCCAATCAAAAACCTTCCAGCAATCAGTAACTCAAACAATCCTGTAGGAAAACTGATCCCCATTAAAATGGACGCTAGTATTGCTATAATATTATTCATCAAAAGAGCTCNAATACCACAGAACAAACAAAAACTATTAATACAAACAAAAACCCCCCCAAACCCAAAAACAACCCACCCCAACCAGACTTTAAGGAAATCTGTAATAATGTGGAGTTTTAAACAGTTTTCCTTTCTGATAATGTGGGGTGAAAAATGGACTTCATACTGAAGAAACATACTATTCCTTGGAAACCCAGATATCTGATACAACTGCTTATGTTTTTAAAAATGTCTAAACACAAGAATAATGCATAAAAATGACAGAAATGCCTGACAAGGTAGGAGTGGGGTTTCTTCATTTAGACAAATGAAGTGCAACAGATGAAGCAGCATGTCCTCACTGGCACAAGGGCTGCAAACGTGTCAGGGGGGAACTCATGTTCCCAACACACTCTGTGTGCATTCTCCTACTCAGATTTCAGTAAACGTAATGCAAAGACTAAGTCAAAGATCATAATTCAGGGCTCATCCTTGAAAGTCACACTGGAATAAACTGTAAAATTCTACTAGAAAACTCAGTTTTAAAGGGAAAAAAAAACATTTGTAGGTACCCAAGGTACTCTCTTCTCCCACTCTTCCATTTATTTACTTTCTATTCCAGTGGGAAGGTAGGAAAAACAAATGTGCTTTTCTACGCCTGCTGCCGCAACTGACCTGCCCAGCCGTATCGCCATGCTGCCTCCAATCAGGGCTCCACACAGGCCTCCAAGGGAAAAGATGGAAGCAACGACAGACCAAAGAAAAGTCAGCAAATCTGGATTTAGTTCCTTGTGATAACGACTACTCCAGGTTTCGTTTAAGAACTTGTGTATATGCTGCAGTAGAAAAGAGTGATGAATGTGTAGCATTTTCTACAGCCCTACATACAGCACTACAAATAACCTGCACCCCACTCCTGAAAATCAATTCTGGGAGTTAATTTCAAGAGGTATCATGTGACTGGCAGAATCTTCCTTGACCACAAGGAAGATTTTGTGTTTCCTACTCGCCACACACCTCAAAGGCTGCTGAGCAGCTCTGCTTTGTGCCCTGCCTCAAGTACACAATGCTGACATGCACTGCCACAAGAGAGCTCCGTGGTCCTTCTGAACAAGGAGGGGAACAGGGTGGATGGTTGGCCCTAGTATTTTTAGGAACATCTCAGAGCACAGATGCCTTGCAACCTAAAAACTTTTACTGTCAGGGGACTCATTCTGACACTTGATCTAAATCTCCCTGCCTTAGTGTAATTAAAAAAGTCATACTGAAATCCCTTTTTCAACTCTAATTTCAACTCCACCTTTCTTACAGTATTCATGCGGCAGAACTTTTAAGCTGTTATTCCACATTCTTGGTTTTCTAAAATTTGCCTTTAGAAACTCTTGAACTGGCATGTATCTGTAGTCAGAGGCTCCTGTTCTTCACCTGCAAACAAAGACTACAGGAGAACAAACTTCTTGGACTCTTCCATGTCTCCAGCATATGACATGTTCTTTCACAAACAGCTTCTTTTAAGCTTTGTAAAAAGCATACAACATTGAAGCAAATTCAGTCTTCACAGTTTCCCAAGAAAATAAATCAGCTGGTAGCAAAAACTGATACCCATCACTTTCACAAGACCGTCTGCTCAGATCCTTGAGTCATCCACAAAATATGAAGAATCCTGGAGGCCACAGCAAAGAACGCTCAAGTGAAAATACCTACAAGTTATTCAGCCACTACAGATACAACACTTTAAGTCCCTAAGAAGATCCTTTTCAGTAATCTGCCTTGTGATGGATGCCTGTAAATAGTAACTATCCTTTCTCCCTGTTATCCAGTGATAGAAAGAATGGGAATGGCTCAAAGCTGTGTCAGGGCAAGTTTAAACTCGACATTTGGAGAAACATTGGTGATATCCTACAGAAAGGGTGGTCAAACAGAAGAACAGGCTTCCTAGACAAGGGGTCAATGCTCCAAGGGCATTTGGACAATGCTGTCAGTAATATGCTTTAACTTTTGGTCAGCCCTGAAGTGGTCAGGTAGTTGGACTGGATGGTCATTGTAGGTCCCTTCCAACTGAAAATGCCCTGGTCTATTCTACCTTTAGTTCTGGGCTATTTTAGTAACTCAAAAATGTTACTAATTCAGTTAATCCTTCTAATAATAAAGGTATTGATGTGGTTATTTGGCACTTTTGTCTGACACAGAATACCTCCGATGGGAGGTACTCACAAACAAATGCACATAAAACCACGTGGGAAATTAATAAGATTCCTTCACATGAGAGGAAGAGTGCTTCAGTTCCCACTGCGATCACAGCAAAAGCACAGTTGGCCTCTTGGCCAAGTTCAGAGAGGAAACAGCCCAGTGAACAAAAGATGAGCTTTTACCTGCGTGGGTGCATTGATAATAGAGACATTATACCCATACTGAAAGGTCCCTCCAATTCCAACAGCACAAACAGCCAGGAACAACGTCCAGCTGGGGAGCTGGGGAACAAAAGAAAGTCATGGGCATGAAAAGAGATAAGACCTTGAACCCACACACATGTAATATCTAAAAGAAAATAACGGTGAAATACATCATGAATTTAGTTTGGAGCAGTGAAAGTATTTGTTTAAAAAACCACCTGAACTCCCGAATACCTGCAGCAGGAGAAGCATTTCAGGCTGGCTTTGGCCCTGATCATTAACAGCCTTTAAAAATACCACAATTAAAAGTCTTCAGATTAAGTGGCAACAAAACCATTACAGCTGTCATTAGAAACTGAGTAAATGCTTTCTGCATAAGCCACACAGATCACGGAGTCTGTTTTTAATGAAAGAACTAGGACTGTTTATGTTTGGTGTTGGAGACACAACGACTCAGAGTAAGAATTAACCAAATCTCAATTTCTGTGAGTCTCATTTTAACCAAGATATGAGAAGTAACAATATTTTATTTCTCCCTAAACACAATTTTAAGTTCCTAAAACGATTAGTTGATGTCTGCAAGTTGGCAGGTGCAATGCCTTAATACCTCAATCACAATAATTTGTTCACTGGCAATAATACTCAATTCAAAGTTTATTAGCATATTGGCATGTATTTTTTAAATTTTTCAATATCTATAACCTAGTTATGTTATCAGTATTTACAAACTAAAATTCATAGAGTCACACATTCACAGGTTTTAAGGTCAACACAAACTACTACTGTGATACATTCAAATCTCAATAATCTAACTGGACATCAAACATGCTTTGGATGAGGCCCCATGGCCAGAGATCTCCAGAGATTTTTACAGTGTTTGATATTCTCATATGGTGCTCTCTGAGTCTACTTTTTACTGAACGTGATCATACTAAAAATAACATCCAGTTCAAATGTCTAGAAAACCTTTTGTTTTAAATTAGGTCCTTATTTCATCTCATAGTATCTTATTGACTAACTTCAGCTGGTCACAACAACGTCTCCTATATTAAAGGCACTTCAGTGATCAAATTTCCCCTTCCTTCATATATAAAGGCTGTACATATTTCTTTTAATAAACTTGTACTCCCTGAATTTCTCATTGTAAGGTATGTAGACTAATTCTTCATCATTCTCATTCTTGGTCCAGTTCCCAGAAATGCTGAGTTATTCCAGATACTGTACTGTATTCTGAAAGAGATGTGTCCTTTCTAAAGATAATTCATCAAAACTTACTTCCTTCCTTCAGGACTGAAATTTGCAAGTTGAAATTGATCTTATTAAAGTGAAATCCAATTAATATTTCCTTATGGTTTCCAAGAATAAAAAGTATTTCTCTGAATGTCAACCAAAGCAATGAATCAAGAGTAGTAAGTAAGGGCTGCAGTGAGTATGGTAGAAAAAAAAAAATTTTTGATGTGGTAAATACTGCACACTCAGACCCTTCTATTAACTAAGTACTGTAAACCTATTTTGTGTGTCTTATGAGTACAACCTGGAATCTAGAAGGGACAGAAAATAAACAAACAACTCAAAATAATGAACATACATCATATAATTTCGGTTTTGTTACGACAAATCTTTTGTTCTTCCTGCCCAAATCAGCTGGGCTCGTGACACTGGCATGCTGTCTCACATTGGAGTTTGGAGCACAGATAAAGCCTCATGTGTTCTGTCAGCTACTAAACTCCTGACAGTTTATAAGGGCATTCACCTCATTTCAGAAACACGACACAAACAAAATTCAATTTGTTTTCAATGTAAAACTTGAGAATCAGAAAGCTGCTTTTATAGCTTCCGCTTTCTAACACAGCCAGGTGTCCAAGGAAAGCACAAAACTTTATGAGTCTAATCACTTAATGTATTTCTATTTAGAAGCTAATATGAAATACCCGCAGATTTCGCATCTGTACATCACTGCTAAAATGACAAACTCCCTGCAGGATCCACCTTCAGAGGCCGGGATGGTTCTGCTTACCTTGCAGGGCGAGCTAGACCCTCTGAGCAGGGGCTGGTGCTCCATTCTGAGCACGGGCTGAATTAGATTTCCTTTGCAAAATTTAATAAACTACGTTACAGGAAAAAAAAAAAAGTTTCCAAAGAATTTAAGTTACTAATGTATTAAGACAGCTTTGGTTCTGTTGTTTTGGTTTTTTGCTTTTGGGCTTTTATTTTTCCCCCGCCCATTGGGACTCTCCTCAACGGTTCAGAACTTTATTGTGACAGGGATGTCCTACTTCGATAAAGCCTCAGAGCAGCCGCAGGGAGCTTTCCCCTCTCACACTGTGTGCATGCCTAACACTGTCCTTGCCTAACTCCGCGCAAAACCCGCCCCCGCAGCCCCCCGCAGCCTCCCGCAACTAAAGACAAGGACGGGTGGTTACCGTGTGCCTGGGCGCCATCCCTCCCTCCTGCCGCCCGGAGCTCAGCTCCGCTTTCCACCTTCCCGAGCCCGCCTCAGCTCCTCAGCTGACCGGGATTTGGCTGCCGGACCGTGCCCGCCCTGCGGCGGGATTAGGCCGGGCCACGAGCAAGAGAGGGGCTGGCTCGGCCCTCCTCGGGGGCCCCGCCGTGGCCGTGAGGGCGCAGCGAGGGGCCAGCTCCCAGACCGCATCTCCCACAGCACCCGGGACTACAACTCCCACAGGTCCCCCACGGCCCGGGACTACAACTCCCACAGGTCCCCCACGGCCCGGGACTACAACTCCCAGAGTGCCCGCGGGTCCTTATCCGATCGCGGCGAAAGGCCTGGAAGGACCCGGGCTGTAGCGGCGGCGCAGCCGCGGGCCCGGCTCGGCCCGGGTGAACGCTGCGGGCTGAGGCGATTTCGTGCGGGGCTCCTGTCGGAGCGCCTCGGGCAGGGTCGGCGCGTCGAGCAGCGCGGATTGCGGCGTTGATGTGCGCTTTCTCCCCCGCAGCAGGAAATGGCAGCGCTAGGCAGATCCTGCCAGGGCATCCCGGCGGGCCCGGCCGTGGAGCTCCCCACGGCGCCGGCCGCTGCCCCGGACCTCCACGGCCCGCAGCCCTTAGTCGGCGGCCACGGCCGTCTGCAGCCACCCGGGATGGTCATGGCAGGGATCGGAAACGACGGCGTCGACGGATCCTCCGGCCTCTGTCTGCAGAGCAGCTTCGACCTGGCCTCCCTGGCCGCGCTCGGGAGCCACAGCGAGGGGCTGACGGTGGCCCCGGTGAGCTCCTTCACCAGGAGCCGCAGCCAGTAAGTGCCAAACCCGTTCCCGCAGAGGCCAGAGCGCCGGCAGTGGGAAGGAACCTGGGCCCGGTGCTTTGCGAGAAGGCTGGGATTTGTTTTCCTTGTAGTACTGTTGCACTGGTAGGAGTTTAGAATAATATTGTGGTCGGCTAAGGACCTTCAAGGTGGCTGGTGGGGATGAAGGAGCCTTTTAAAAGGCGTGAAAGGTGATCGAGTGTACCAGCATCTGCATACTTTCAAATCCGTTTAATTTTTTCAGTATTTTTTCAGTATGTCTCTGTGATACAGAGTATATGTGTTGCTTCTTGAAGCATTTGAATTTTAGCAAAAATTGGACTTCCCCTTGTGGAAAAATAAATATCGTTAAGGAGAAGAAATTAGCATGGAATTCTGTTCAGAGAACTGAGCAATTAGAGCCTCCTTTGACTTCCTTTGGAACAAAGTGGTCATTTATTGTCCCATATTTGTACTCCTTTAACAGCTGGTGACATACTGTGACTGTTGATCTCAGATAAAATTTTAAAAGGGAGGAAAATATTGTTTGAAAATATCAGTGTAACCGAAAGATATGATTTGAAGCTAAGTAACTGTTTTTCTTTTGTAGTGTCTCTGTGCGATGTGGAAAGAAGCATAAGCTAGAAGAAGAGGCAGAAGGGTAAATTAATTTGTCTTTTATAGCCTGAAAAATCCTGATTTGCTTTTTGTTTTGTAAAAGATTTGAGCACATCTCACCTAAAATACAAACAGGAAGAAGTCTTATCATTGTTTCCATTTGGAACTCTTCCCTTGGATTGCCCATGAGCCCAAATCCATTTCTATTACGTAATTAATTGCGTGGCACTGATTTTCCTGAAGAGGTATTCACATTTTATGAAGAGCAATGTGGATTTATTTATCTTGTGGAGGTTGCATTGCCACAGTGTGTCAATGCTGCTGAAATGCACTTTCTATGACATTTGTTCCTGTAGAACGGCACATTTCTTTTTTGACAATTGTAAACTTACTTTGTTTCCTAGCTGTCCTGTGCGGAAGAAGAGACTGACAGGAGCCAAAAATTGCCCTTTGAATCCCAACACTGAAGAATGGATTCTTTGTGCAGGTCAGCAGGCAGCTGGGGAGGTAGCAAGTCAGTATGGTGGCAGCGGTCCTGAAACTGCCATGTTAGAAATTCCCTGTGAAGAAATGGATCAGACAATGGGGGAACAGCAATGCGAGGTTGCTCGCAGGAAACTTCAGGAAATTGAGGACAGGTAAATGCAGGGATTGAGTAGCCTGGCTTTGCTGAGCTTTCCCTTTTTTTGGTGGGCATTCAGGGGTAAATCTAGCACTTAGCAGTGTGATAAGACTGCTGTAAGTCTGAGGTGAACCTTCTGTTCAAATGATTTCATGTTAGGCTACCTATGGTCTTGTGAGTCTTCAGGCTGATCTGAAATTGAGGGTGCTAGAGCAGGAGATGCTGAGTAAATAACACCCTGCTCACAATCATTATGCAGCTTCAGTATACCATAATGGGGTTTAATGCTCTTCTGTAAGCATCCAGAGCTCAAATTCTGACATATATCTGCTCAGGCTTGAGCTCAGCTTTTTTCAACCAACTGCAGCTTGTTCTGTGATTAATTTTAAAATAGATGTGAATTTGTCAGTGTAGAGAGTAGCATGAACCAGAGAGGTCTCTCTGCACATATACAGTAAGGCTGTGATTCATCTTGCTGATGGTGTGATGTGGGGTAATGGGGTGGCTGTAGACAGTCTGCTGTAGTAATTTAATACATTTACTGTGCATTCTGGCCCTTGAAAGATTTCTGGGAATGGCATGTGTATGTATCAGCTGATTGTAGTTGAGCGGGTATTCCCAAATATCTAAAATGACCACTGCAGATGATTAGAAAAGCCAAAAGTTACAGATATTTTAAAACAAGACTTTTATGTAGATTACTCCATAGGTGATGCATAAGGAGAAGCAAGGTACTGTTAGAATGTTATTTTTTTCATGGGTAAATCAGAGTAGTGAAATATGTCTCTATTATCTATGTCTGCTTTGGTCCTCTTGGAGGACTGTTCCCTATTCTTCCCAGCTACACTGCTAGATTTTCTATAAAAGGTTTACCAAAACCAAAGGAGATGCTTCCATTTGTTCTAAACACTTCAACAATTTGTGCTGATTTAATCTCAGAAACTGGCACAATGTTGTGAAAAGTGAAGCACTGTTTTCAGTACCTTTGCAATAATTCCCAAAGTCCAGTTATGGTGAACTGAGCAGGTGAAGCAGCTGCATAGCTGAGACTCACTTGTGTAATGTGACTGAATCATACAATTCTCCTTGAAGGGAATTTGTTTCTTTTCTCTCAGTGTACGTCTGCACTGACACTGCTGGGATAACACAGGGTAACAAAGCTAGCTCAGGTACCAGAAGTGGCATTGCTGCTCGAGTGGCTTCTGTGATGAGTCCTTCTCAGGGTGTTTTGGCCCAAGAGAGACTCGCGTTAACATGGCCCTGCTGCTTCTGGTACCCAGCCTAGGTCAGAGATCTGCACAGAGCAGAGCACATAGATGTGACTGTAGTTGCAGTGGATGTTCCTGATAACAGTATGCTCAATAGTGTTTATCTCCCTCTTCCCCCTCCATTCCTAGGATAATTGATGAAGATGAGGAAGTTCATGCTGATGGAAATGTTAGCAATCTGCCCACTCTTATCCTGTCAGATACCCTTAAGAAAGGGATGAAGAGGGATTTTGGTGAAGTCCTGACAAAGAAAATAATAGAATCTATGTAAGTTCTGGAGGAAATCATGGTGCTATGTAGCTAACATGTGCAAATGAGAGACCTCGTTTCATGTTTATGGAGATGTCCTTGATTACTGCATGATGCAGCCAATATTGTATAACAGACCATTCATCTGGTTAAAAATAGGGAAAACTGTCCTAATGTAAAAAAGAAGTAAGTGTAACTGTAGTGGTCATCAAGTGTCTGTTTTGTACTTCTCATTTCTAGAGTGAAATTTGTTGAGTGAACCAGTATAAGTTTTGGTTTTATGTACATGAATTTTCAAAATGAGAAGATCTTGAAGTGTGACCAACAGTGGTCAAGTTTGGTGCTAAAAAAGAGAGGAAGTACAGGGTTAGAACTAGAACTAATGGAACTAGTTAGGGAAGAGGAAATTTAATAGGGGGGAAAAAAGGTATATATATTCTGGAATATAGTTCCAGGCTAGCTCAAAGGCTGACGCTGCAGGTCTTCTGCATTTAACAGCTGTGCTTGGAGAACTTAAATTTTACTGAAACTCCATCCCTTCTAGGAGCCGTCCTTCTATGGAACTGGTGCTTTGGAAACCTCTTCCTGAATTTATGACAGATAAACTGAAGTCTGTTTCTGTTAAGAACTTCAAGCAGCAGAGTACAGAAGGGTGTCAAGCTAAGCAGCCAACACCAAGAGCTCCTTTTGACCCACAGACTGAAACGTTCCCTGGATCACAACAGACTGCCATGTCTCCAGATCCATATGCTAGTTTGGGAATATCTGGGTGTGCAGAAGAAGAAATGGAGTTGTAGATGCCAGATTTTAGACTGGAAGTGGTGAGCTTCTGATGCTTATTGTTGGTGGTTTTTGATTTTTTTTTTTTCTGGTTTGATGTGTGAATCTGAAGTTGTATTATTTGTTTTTTGTTTTCTTACTAATAAGCACACCACAATCACAGGGTGGCCAGGAAATACCCTAAGATTTCTGTGTTCCAATCTGTTAAATGTTCTTACTTTTACTGAAAAGGTAATTCAGAGGCCTTTGGAACGGGGTAGTAGCTTTCCATCTTGCTTAATGGTGAAATATCCTCTTAATTGCCCTTGGTAAAGTATAAAATCCAAATACTGAATGTAACTGTGGCTTAAGCCACACCTTTCTCTTACTGAGCCATTGAAACTGATGCACATACTATGCTTGGCCATTTGGTTTAATTTGAATTACAAAACGTAAAGGAAGAAATACCTTCAACTCTAGTCATGGATAGAAAAGCAATGCCTCTGGTAATACAGCTTTTCACACCATCTTTTCTGTTTGGTTTTTGATTTAAACTCAGATGTAGAAATTATACAATCCATGGGGTGGTAGGGAAGGAATATTACAGCTGAGCTTAAGTCTTGCTTTGTAGAAAGTAAAGCCAGTGCTTATAACTTGCAGGATACCTGCTAACTTCAGTCATCTTTGGTTCATTGGCTTCTAAATTTTATTTGTGGAGTTTTGATGTTCCCCTCCCCAAACAATGCAGAGTTTGGAGAAAAGTGGTTCTCAGCAGAGATTCACATTTTACATTGTGCTGAGATTCTTTGTATGCATGGAGTTGGAAAGTGAGTTGAAGACAGTGTAACTTCTGATGAAATGAATGGCATCCATTAATTTGGATAAACATGGTAAGGGAGCAACAAGCAAGAGAGCTGCTTGCTGCCATTAGGAGGATCAAATGCTGGATTATTGTCTGTACCCAAGTCCAGCCTTTGGCAGGGAAGTAAAGGAGATACCTGTCTTTTTCCTGAGAGAATTGACATAAAAATTAAGCTACAGTATGTGCCAATAATATAGCATCACATTGTTTATACAGATGTATGCCAAAAGAATTTTCTACCCTGCACAGGGTGCCAAGGAAAAGAATGCACAATGAGCTTTTGCTTGTACCTTTTCTCAATGTGCAGCAGTTCCTTATGCTTAAGGTTCTCTAACTTCTTTAAAGGGTTTTATCTTTTGTTCATAAGTCCTTCATCTTTCTCAGAGATACCTGAATTGATGCTTTTCATAAGAAATCCCTTTCCAAGTAATGGGTTCTGTTAGGAGTCCTACGTCCCAGTCTGGTTTGGACGTCTTGCTAACATAGAGGAGCAAGTACACAGTAACACAGCTGCTCACATAAGAAAATCTACTCTGCCTCTGCACAGCTAAGAGATAATCCTTGTGATAATGTTCGTTACTGTTGAATAACCCATAGCTGAAAGTTTAAAATCAAGCTTCTCTTTTTAGTCATCCTTTATTTCCTTTTGGTTGTTCTAAAACCCGTCTGTTAAACCCTGTTTATCTTGCTGCTTTTGTTGAAGGTTGTCTGAAATTTTCTGTCTCTTGATAAAACATTTCAGAGCTTCACTAAAAACACTCC
Source organism: Tichodroma muraria (assembly GCA_013390105.1). Taxonomy (NCBI): domain Eukaryota; kingdom Metazoa; phylum Chordata; class Aves; order Passeriformes; family Sittidae; genus Tichodroma; species Tichodroma muraria. The sequence goes on along the minus strand of WAAG01068953.1, from coordinate 48,694 downwards.
AGCATTTAAGTATTACTCTGGAAACCAGTATACACCTGTACCATTCTGCAAGGTTTATTAAGTTGAAGAACATGTGCAGCCTATCTTGCTACAATGCCTAATTTCATTTCAGGGTCTGCTATAAATCTCTTGCATGAACTGTGTCAAATTTCTTACGTATTACTAAGCTTCTGAATGTGTTTAAAACCTACAGCTTTTGACATGCTCCAGTGCTTGAGTAGAACGTAAAGCAGTGCAGTTTGGAGAAGGGTGTAGTCACTGCAGGTAGAAAATGTGGTGCCTCCAAATAAGTAACTGGTTTTCAGCTTGCTGGATTATAGTGAGAGTTCAAAGTTGCAAGTATTTTAGGTGGAAGCTCTGAATCCTAAATAAACTGAGAAGAAAGGATGAAAATTTCAAAAGTGTGATGAAACCGTCTCAGCAACACTGAATTTGCAACAGAAGATATAAAAAACCTGGGAGGCCTAAATATATCAAATGATGCAGTTGTTTTCCTCTTAAAAACACCAAACTGCATATCAGATTTACAGAAGAAGAAATTGTTGTAGATGGTGTAGATGTTGTAGATACATGTAGATGTTGTGATGTTGTAGATATTTTAAGCATACTTTTTTTTCCTGCTAGGTTTGTACCAAAGGTTGACTTTCAGAGGTGTCCTTCCTCTTAATTCAATGCCAATAGGGCATCACTGACCTGTTACCTGCCATCTAAAACAAAAATATAGTGGTGCATTGTTGACAAAGACTATGAGATGGAGAAAAAATTGTCTAAGAATTTTGCTTTGATAGTAAACACTTGCTTTCATTTCTTTACGCCTTTCTGCCCTTGTGATAAGGAGACAGCGGGGGTGAGTTGCTTAAATTGATAGAAGAGTGGGCTAGAGTGGGAACCAAGTGATAGGAGCACTGAGCAAGATCCTTGCTACAGCAATCACTTGGAGAGGGTGATTGGATGAGAGATCAAGCTGTGGGCATTTACAGACTTCTGTATTTGTGAGTTTCATTTTGTTGTTGTCTTCATTAAAAGAGTTTTATCAATGCTGTTCACAAACGGGATGGCAAATGCGATGCAGTATTAGGAAAAACCTTATTTTGAAATACAGAAGATTCGATTCTGGTCTGTCTTCTCTTGGGACCAAATCACCCTTTGTATGTCAGTTTTCAATAAATTTTCTAAAATATTTTTTAGATGACTGTTTCATTCCTGGTAAGAGTGAAAGCACCTTGGGAGCCTATGTCCAGTCCTTCAGCTGGACAGTAAAGTACCCTTCTAGCTTAAGAAGATTTGATTTTGACCATGTTATGTCAAAGCCATGCCCCTTTTTTCCTCCACAGCATTCAGCAGGACAAGGGAAGGCAACAGCAGGGTAGAATAAACTTGGAGCTGCCAGGAAGGAAGGGTTGTTTAAATTCTGCCATGGCACAAAGGCCTCTGACAAAGCAATATGGGTACAAATAGGTGTTGTTACAGTTTGTGTTTTCAGATCTTTCATTTTACTTCAGATTAAAACTATTCA
>WAAG01068953.1:31543-46850 GCA_013390105.1 Tichodroma muraria | reverse complement strand
ATAGGGCATCACTGACCTGTTACCTGCCATCTAAAACAAAAATATAGTGGTGCATTGTTGACAAAGACTATGAGATGGAGAAAAAATTGTCTAAGAATTTTGCTTTGATAGTAAACACTTGCTTTCATTTCTTTACGCCTTTCTGCCCTTGTGATAAGGAGACAGCGGGGGTGAGTTGCTTAAATTGATAGAAGAGTGGGCTAGAGTGGGAACCAAGTGATAGGAGCACTGAGCAAGATCCTTGCTACAGCAATCACTTGGAGAGGGTGATTGGATGAGAGATCAAGCTGTGGGCATTTACAGACTTCTGTATTTGTGAGTTTCATTTTGTTGTTGTCTTCATTAAAAGAGTTTTATCAATGCTGTTCACAAACGGGATGGCAAATGCGATGCAGTATTAGGAAAAACCNAGGACAAGGGAAGGCAACAGCAGGGTAGAATAAACTTGGAGCTGCCAGGAAGGAAGGGTTGTTTAAATTCTGCCATGGCACAAAGGCCTCTGACAAAGCAATATGGGTACAAATAGGTGTTGTTACAGTTTGTGTTTTCAGATCTTTCATTTTACTTCAGATTAAAACTATTCAGAACTAAGCACGATAAGTATTCTTAAAGTTAAAGAAAGTTTGAAGAGAGTTTTAAATTCAGATTTTAATGATTTTATTGGAATGTAAGACTTTGCTTTTTTGTATACCAGTGGAAAATACTAGTGCTTATAGGAATTCTGAATGGTAGGCTTCTAGATGCCAAACAAGAACTAGTTCTACGCTTTTAGTGGAAGAGGTCTCAGTAACTATTAACAACTTGTTGTGGGACCCAGTGCTTGCAGTAAGTCAGGATAAAGCATGCCAGGATCTAGGTGTTAAGTTGAAAAGGGGAAACAAAACAGTGTAAAGACCACATCCTTAAACATTTGTCTCCTGTACTTAACAAGGTTGAAATGATCCCACGTCCTCCTGTGATGGAAAAGAGACTGTAACACAATTTTCCTTGGATTTTTTAGATGTTGCAATGGTTCCTCACTGTTGCTAGGAGGGGCTGGGGATCAGTAAAAGGGTGCTAACAAAATGTAATGTAAAACTACAGATCAAATCCTCACTTTTTTTTTTGGACTTGCAACAATTTATTTCATACTCTTGCAGTCATCCCTATTTCCCACCTTGAAAGTAAAGCAAGATTTATTTTTCTGACTACTTGGATTTTCAATCTCTGTTTGTTATACTCTGCAGCTGTAGTCCTTACTTCTGCCCACTATTCAGGTAGAATCCTTCATTATAAACTAAGTTACTGAAGCTTATAATCCAAAGCGGTCCCATCAACTTGAATGTTACTGACTGAAACATCTCTGGTTTTCTTTCCTCCCCACCCCAAGTTATTTTTGTCAAAATTGAATGCAAAAACATGAAACAGTACTGAAACCAAGAACAGCTGTGCCAACACCTGCAAAAACTCTCATTTTCATGATAAAACTTCTAAGTTTTTAATATTGTGATAAATACTGGATACTGGAGCAAATGGATGTGGACAATGAGAAGTCCTGCTGTGGTATTTGAAATTAGCTCCTGACAAGTCCATTTGATGCTTCAGGATTTCCTGTGGAAATACAGGATCTGCAACCATCCTCACAGTGTCTCTCTCGCACCCACTTCTTCTCAGACTGAGAATTTTGGACAGCATTACTGGCCACCAGGGTGCCACCACTGCCCTGACTTCTGAATATTCAGACTCCAAACTCCTGCCACCTGCCTGCCTTACAGAGGCTGAAGGGTCTGCTGCAGTAGCTCTGGCCCTCACCCAAACCCCTCCAGCACATCCAGTGCCCCAGAAGGGAACTGCTAAAGCATCCAGCTGCAGACACCCTATGAGCACTGCTCATCAATGCATTGTGGCAGGATGAGACACCAAGGGACCCAAACTTAAATTCTCCAAGGCCCAGATATTCTCCCCTCCCCACTGAGTTCTAAGGCAAAACAAGGTCAGTGAGCTGCACTGCATTTTAATTGCACCAATACAGTTAAATATTAAATGGACAAAGCAACTCTACATAGCAAATGGAAAACAAGCATTTAGTGAAGCTGTAAGACTTAAGAGACTATTAAGGTCTAGCCCAGTTGTCTATATGTGAATATCCCACTTTAGTTTTTGGTGTTAAAATTTTAACTAGAAAACAAAACATTTTTAGGTTTATAGAGAATGAGCAAGTTATTGAGAAACAAACCTGCCTCACTCCTTAGCCAACACTGACTGGGGGGAAGCCAGAGCAGGACAGGACACCCTAGGCTTTTTCATACCATCATGCCATCTAGTAGCATGGGTGAAGATGAGAAACACTTTTTTTCTGAATGGACTGGATTTTCCACACATACACCCCCAAACGGGCATATGTTGATACCTTGCCAGGCCAGTTATTCAAGGGGACTTAACACTACCAGGTTAGACACTGATGAGCTGGGGAAAGAGTTCCTTGGCAAAGCTATCCTCCCACGCATGGTCAGTGCCAGGCGGAGATGATGTATCACTGAAGGGCGACAGGGATCCTTCGTACCCAGAGTCACTGCAGCCATCCAACAGGTAGCCTGAGGCTTCAAGGCTATGACAAGAAGAAAGCAGATGAGAAATGCCCAGTTCAGGCATGAAGCTGTCTACAGGTTCCTTCTTCACAGACACCGGGACTTCAGGGATGGCCTTGTCGTCAGATGAACAGAGATTTTCTTTCTCAATTTTCACTAGCATATTGGTTTGGTTGCCCACTTCAACAGGAATCTCCACTACAAGAGGTTTTGTATACACGTGATCAAACCTTATGAGTTCATTAATGGCTTCCAGCTTGGCTGATGGGGACCCCAAAGAGGGAGACAGGGTGGTTGGTATGGAATTTGTTTCTCCAGAGATCTCTTCCTCCAGCTTGTCCAGGCACGTTGACTCTGAATCAGCATATTTGAGAAACATTTCTGGGTCCAGACTGTCCAGAAAGCCCAATAGGAGATCAGACTGCAAAATAAAAGACAGTTTTAGAAAGATCACTGTTACAGCCAAACACCAAATGTGGCATCTGTTATCCCCCACGTGGAAGTTAAAATACACTGATGTGATCACAGTTGTTTTACCAAGAACATCATCAAAAACAGGGTTAAGGCAGTTACTCAACTTGCAGAAATTCACAGAATATGCCAGGCTGGAAGGGACCACAGTAGGCCACATCTGGTCCAATTTCCCTGCTCAGAGTCATCATAGAGCACATGGCACAGGAATGCACCAGATGGTTCTTGACTATCTCCAGTGAGGGAGACTCCACACCCCTCTGGGCAACCTGTTCCAGGGCACAGTCATTCTCTGTCCATAGCTTTTTGAAAGCATACTTGGCAGTCCCCAGAGAATTATACATGCATTTGAGATTCACAGCCACTATTAGAAGCTCCTGGAGATCTTGTACCCGTCAAGTACAAACACCACAGTGCCTGCTGGCTACACAGAGCACGGACCACAACATGGCTTAGGCAGACCTGCACACAACCAAAGCTGTGGGGGGCTGGGCTTTTTCATGTGGGTGTTGTTGTATCACTAGATACAGCCCAACACAGCTGTTTCTGAGCCACAGGTATGGCATTCCAAGACTTGGAAAACAAACCAACTATGAACAGATATCATCAAATGACTTAACATCAGAAAGTTATAACACTAGTCTTAAATCTACAGTGATTCCAAATTTCATAGACAATTTGTACAGGACTGGATGCTCACCTCAGAGTCTGAAGAGTCGCTGCCATCAGAATCCACGTGGAAACTATCAGAAATGGTGACTGCTGGGCCTGCACCTGCTGCAGAGGAACACGTAGTCTGAGTGCTGCGGACTCAGCGGACCCGGTCACCACTCTAATCTCATCCACCTGGGATTCCTTCACAACCTGTACCAAGACAAAAACTCAAGTCACCACAAATGTTCTCGCAGGCAGTACAGAACGTGATCTTGAAGATCATAATTTTTCTGCAAAGGCTTGCAACACAAAATTCTCTATTTGCTTGTTCTGTAGGAACCTGAAGGTAAGACAATTTCCAAAGTTAGCTGAAGCTTCCCTACACTTGTGTATTTGTTTTGTTCGACACTAAATGAAAGCCTGACCCTCTCCAGCACATCCGAGACCCACCTACATGACTCTAACAGTTTCTATCTCACTTATATAATAAAAGGTAGAAAACCAGATAAAACTGTCTTAAAACCACCTGGACTAGTCAGCTTTCTACCTCCCACGTTACCAGCGGCACCCATTTCGACTTGGCAGCTGTTGAGTTTCAGGAAAGCCTCCGAATGGAGGACAAAGGTAATTCCGGCACATCCCTGCCCACGGCACCGAGGCTGCCCCGGGCGCGGGGCAGCTCTGCCCAAGGCGGGGGCGGAGACGCCAGCAGCGCGGCTCACCTGGAACTCGTCACCCTCCTCTTCCGTCTTCAGAGCATGTAAACCCAGGCGGCAGCGGAGCTCCTGGTTCTCCCGCGCGAGGTCACACGTCCTTTCCCGCAAGAGCTGGTTTTCCCGCAGCAGCTTCTGGTTCTGCGAAGAGCCGTGAGGCAGGGAGGCCGCTCCATTTCTCGCCCTCCTCCAGCCCCTTGTCTCCCCCAGCCCCTTACCTCCTCCTCCAGCTCCACCACCTGCTGCTCCAGCTCTGTCATCCGCGCCTTCTTCCTGTCGCGGGCACTCTGGGCCGCTACGCGGTTCTTCAGCTTCCTGCGGGGCAGAGCGGCTGTCAGCGGGAGACCTTGTACCCACCAAGTACAGCCACAGCCCTCTCATCGCTTCCCCCACTCACCTGCGCAGCGCCTTCTCCTCCGGGCTCAGATGCGTGAGGCGCTGCCGCTTGCGGGCCGGCTGCGTGGTTTCCATGCCCGGGAGGCCGGAATCGGCTCCTGCCGGCAGGACGACGGACAGATGTCGGGTAGCCGCAGAGCCGGGAGCCTCGGCCGCTTTGCTAGGGATGAGGAGCAGCCGCGGGGCCGCGGCACCGGGCAGCGCTGCCATGGCGGCACGGGAGGACAGCGGACACGCCGCCCGGCGTCACCAGCGGCCCATCTGCGCCCCGCGCCGCCCCGCCCGGATTTCTACCATCGTGGCTATCGCTCATTGGCTGCGGGACGTGACGTCACGGCAGGAGGAGCCTGTGATTGGTCCGAGGCCGTGCAAGGGGGGAAGCGAATTGCATCAGATAGGGACTGCGGCCGGTGGGGCGCTGGCGCACAGCGAGGGGCGGGGCTTGCGAATGGGGCGGGGCTTGCGAATGGGGCCGTGTGGGGCCGCCGTGGCTGAGGAGCCCCAGCCCGCCCGTGATGGCGGCCGCCGAAGTTGACCAGTTCCTTGAGAAAACAGTGAACCGGGCGTGGCGTGGAGATACAGCTGAAGTCTCTCTCTGGTCTCCTTTCCGGAGCCGGTCCGTCACAAGTAGTCGCAAGCATAATCAAGGGGAGCACAAGTGCCATGAATGGAACTGTATCAGATGCCATAAGAATGGGCTAAAAATGGGCTAAGAAGACTAAAAAAGCAGAGAGGTTAGTGATCGATGAGTGGAGGTTGCAGGAGACCATGCAGAAATCTCTCAGGGGTGTCACACTGCTGCCCACAGCCCGTTCCTGAGAAGCAGCAGTGCTGTGTGGGGAGTGAGGTGAGCGCTTCTGTGGTGTCTGAGGAGGGAAATCACCCTGCCGTCATGGGCTGGTGTCAGATCTGATAGATGTAGGCTTCAGACAAAAGTTTTGTAGGTAGAAAGCGCAGAAATACTCTGCCCATGGGAATGCAGGTGTTCAGCAGCCTACCGACAGCAATGCACAGCCACGCAGGGCATCGAGGCTGTTTGAACTGTCGGCAGCTCAGTGCCTGAAGCTTTCCAAGTTTCCACTTGTGACAGTTGCCAACGACCTGAATAGTTATGAAATGTCGAGACTTTGGCTGCTCGCAGTTATTTCTGAAAGCCGTTTGTACATTGATTTTAAATTAGTTGAGATGTTAAACACTAAAGGAAAACATGAGCTTTAGAAGATCAAAGACGCTGGTGTGCTGGTTTGGCATTACTCCAGCACTGGAGTTCTGCCAGGCTTTCATGATACAGAGAACAAACTGCATTTGTAAGCTTGTGTTTGTTCTTTTCTTACGCACTGCAGCATGACATTGAGCTAAGGCTGAAAGTTCATCTTTCTACTTTGACACCTTTGTGAAAAATATGGCAATTTTTCGATAAGCCTTTTAATCAGAGTGCAAAAAATTGTTCTGGTCCTGCTAAGCCCCTTAGATGCTGGCCATTGAAAACTGTCTACTTCTCTTTTGTGTGTCTCTTCTGCATTTGGACTCATGTTTATTCTGTAATTCTAATTCCCAGTTTAAAGTGCTACTGTTTTCTACCAAAATGCAGATTCAGTATTAATAACTGCTTCAGATTTCAGACATACATTTCAAGTTGCCCTTATTTGCAAGAAAAGTGTTGAACAGGGTGAACAGGGCTGCCTAACATTGTTGATTTGTAATATTTTACAGCTATACTGGGGAGATCTGATTTATCATGATTTGATTTATCAAAGATATCCAGATGTCTTGGTATCTTTGACTGAAGAAAAATCCTTTCTGTCTGCAGGTGATTTAATTTTCCTATTTAATTTTATGTGGAACCACGTAAAGCACACTTCCTTTTGCAGCAGACACTTGTGATCATGAATAAACCACAGAAGTGGAGGGACATATGTGCTAATAGTGGTGCCTGAGCTGCATCACAGTGATGTGTGATCAACAAAAATGGAAGCTGCACTTGCCACTGGTGGTATCCATTGTTACTGAATATAATAACGGCATCCATTAGCGTGTCTAGTGTTGGCAGTAATAGCTAGCAAAAGAAAGGCATGATACCCTGCATTCTAGTCTTGGTTAAATGTTTTAGTAGTACTAAGACTAGCTCTGGTGCAGTTGCTGAGAATGTATTTAGGCTCACAAATATTATGTTACTACCATTAGGATATATAAAGTGTTTTATTAAATATATGGTTGAGTCACTGGGTAAAAGAGTTCCCAAGAGAAGGTCTATAAAGCTGGTCTTACACTGTGACACCTTTTCAGAGAGTTTTAACAGAAAGGCTTCAAGTTTAATTCTGATTTCCACTTTTTTTTTCCCCCTTCACTGTTTACACATTCCAGTCTCTGTATTTTTCTTTTTTTCAGTCATTGGATTTAATCCTGTGATCCACATGACTCAAGAATGCTTCTCACCCTGCCTTCACCCCTCTGGGGGGGTTCAGCACTACCATCAAGGATGTGCCAATGAGGATACTGTTGGCTGTCCTGCCAGAAACCACATTAGTTCATGTTAAAATAGCTTTATGTTTTATGTTCCAGGTGGCCAACCCACCAGAGGAAATAATTTTGTTTAACAAAGGTGGAGAGGCTTTGCCCTTGTGTAATCTCAGATACAGAGAAAGAAATGTGTGTTGAATGTTATCTACACATGAAAAAAGGGGGAATAGAGGAGGAAAGTAAAATGGAAGAGGGGGGCATAGAGAAAAGATTAACTGACAAACATAATTTGAGAAGGAGCTTGCTTGCCAAACGTGTGTCTGAAAATACTTGGATAGTGGCCCAGGTCTCCAAGTTCTTGACAACAGCTGGAGTGTTCCCATACCTGTATCAATAGCTGATTAAATGAGAAGAGAACCTGTTTTGCAGCCCAAAACAAGGTTATTCAAAACCTGTAAACTAATTTTACTTATTCTTAAATTCTCTCATTACACATTGGGATTCAGGAGTGCATCTTTCAAAGTTTTAGTGCTCTCAGTCTCAGGGAATATGCAGATTCTGTATCCTCTGGCTACTGCAAGGAACTGCCACCCTGCCTTCATGCTGTCCAAAGTGACATTTTCTTTCCCTTCTCCTAACAGTGCCACAAGCAAGCCCTTCAGAAAGGTGATTTTCACTCAGCTGTCATCCCTTCTCCATTAATACTTAATAAATTATTGGGATTCTGCTTCACTGGCTTCTGTGATTGTTCCCAGGGTACCACCAGAAAAGCATGGAAAAGACACAGTGAGTTCAACTTTAAACCATGACTCTCCTAACATATGTACCTTGCATTCCAGTTCCTTGTCCTCATGTCCTCATGTTCCACCCACATGTTACTGGTACTTCCAACTACCCTGAATTTCAAGGAACACTGGGGTAGGTCTGCCTGAGTCCCATGTTAGATCTTGGTTGTGAGCCAAAGGCACAGGCTGGAGAGTCTTACTTTGCTCATCTTTATGGTGCAGTCCTCTAACCTAGATGATTTGTGGCAAGGGGGAGATCCTGTCGCACCCATGCCTCAAGTGACTCCTGTTACAACTCTTCTGATACCTTCAGGCCTCATTGCTGGAGTTCTGTCTGTACAGACAGTTCTGTCTGTCCCCATAGCAGTGTCCCAACCACTGCAGGCAGCATCAGTTGACTCAGGCAGCCCATATCTTGGGGCAGAGCTCACATGCCCCTGCTGTAGGGTTATCTGCCTCCCCATGCCAATAGAGTTCATTCTCCCATCACCATGGCCAATGAAGTCTTGCTTCTGATTCACAGAAGTCTGAGTTAACTCAGGCGACGCTATCAGTGTTTCTGGAACAAAGATATTCTGCCAGTTGACTAGAGATTAGGCCTTTTATAAGGCTTTTTCTTCTGGAAAAGAGGGTCTCCCTTCACTGCTACAGGAGTTCCCAGCAGCCCCAGGCACTGAGGCTCACCTTGGAGCTTCTTGGACGGTTCAGTTCCATTGCCCACGTTCAAAGAGGTTGTGCCCTATTCCAGGTTTAATGGTAGCCTAGCAGCAATAAATTTCAATGCAATACCTCGTAAAAAAAAGGGAGATGGAAAGCACACTGCCCAAAGTTCAGGTGTAGGTGCATGTATAGCAACTGATTAACTAAATTTTTAGAAAATACGAACCCCCATTGTGGCCTTCTTCTGTAGTGACCTCTTTGCATCACAGATTGTTTGGCAACAAAATCATCTCATGTTTCACAGCTTCTAACATTTTGTGTGTGTAATTCCTTTTTCTATTGTTACAGAATACAAGATGGCAGATTTTTCTTAAAACATTCTAATGATATATTGTCTTTTTTTTTAGTCACAACAGTAAATTTGAGATCAAGAAATCTCCATAAAAGGCTCAGAACGTCCCTTGCATCTCCATAGTGCTTTTCCCCCCCCTGAATTTCACTTGCATTGTAATTCCAATCTGCTTAATTTTTAGACTCCTCTGAAACTCAGGAATTCACTGGTCTGAGGCAAGACCAGAGATTAACAAATGTATATCATTTTGTAGCAGTCGCAATTTTTTACCAATTTACTAATTTTTCCAGAAAATGACATGCTTATTAAACAGCTGAGGTCCCAGTGTAGGGACTGCTTCCTAATCCCCCTCACACTGTCAAGGAATGCTGGTATAAAGGGAAAATCTATCTGCTTACGAGGACATGGCAATATTTTGGGATAAAGATCTCTTGATTTGATTCTTTCTGTCAGACAGAGAAGGAAATTTCTCTTGCACATTCAGAGCTTGGAGCAAACCACTGATGGGAATTTAGAAGAAGACAAGATATCCACGCCACAGTAAACAGAAAGGCTGGCAACCCTGTGCTACAAGTTCTGGAAGAGTGAAATGTTACTGGAAAACTCTGCAAACATTAGTCATGTAAACAGATCTTTATACATAGCTGCTGGATGCCCTTGGGAAGGTTTATGCCACCTGCCAGCCCTGAGAGACTCCAGCTGGGAATCAAACAGCACTGGTCACTTTTCACTGGTCATTTTATTCCCAGTTTTCACCAGGAAACTGGGCTCAGGTCAGGTAATCTGTTTGGTGGGCACCCTGAGCTCTGCAGGAATCCCACAGGTTGTAAGAGGAGGTTGTGGGTGTCATTCGGGCTTTGCCTAGTTGGCTTCTGCTTCCATACAACTTGGCCCACCCCCTTCCCACACCATTCCTCTGTTGCTCTATTGATTCTACTTCATTGCATGGATTCCCTTTCTCTTTAAAAGGTCCAGCTATTGGTACCTCTGGTGCTTTGCTGTGGTTTGTCTGACTGTAGTACCTATTTCCATGTGTAGTCTTACTTTAGTCCTACTTCAGCTCTTTGGGTTTTCTCTTTCTAGCTTGGTCCCAAGCACAGGTTCCCCTGCAGGGTTCTCTCCTCCTGCTGGCAGGAAAATGTGGACCAGAGAGTTCTGCAGAGAACGCAGGATTTCGAGACTCTGGGAGATGCCACAGGAGTTGTGCACGGAGAGGTGTTGTGCTCACCTGTGTACACTGATGCATGATGACACATTAGAGGTGGTAGTCACAAGCAAAAGAAAAAAGGGAAAGGTCCTACACTTGCTTGAGATGATGCAGCAAGTGCATTTTTTGGGGTGATGCTGCAGAATGGGCTTGGGCAGTGCAGGAGAGGCTGAACTTGCTGCTGTGCTGTCCCAGGGAACCGACAGTGCTGCTCTGGGTTTTGTGCCAGTGTCTCACATGTTGAGCAAGCTCTCTGAGGAAAACACTTAACTTGAAATCTCACATACCTAAAAGCTCCTGTTCCATTTAGTTTTTCTGTTTGCACATCCTGGTTCAGAACTGGAACCTCTTCTTGGAAAATACCCAGGGAGGTAAACAACCATGCTTAGGAAAACTTGGTGGCTACTTCCTGTTGGCAGAAGCCAGCTCTTCTTTGGAGCAGTGCCAGCATTTGAAAGGGAAAACCTTTTCTTATTTCTTAGACCTTCCCTAGGCTTTGAAATTCTTTCAGAAGTCCAGAGCCCCTGAGAGTCCCTGGAAGCTTTCTTGTTTTGTACTTTTGAATTTATTTCCTTATATTCTTCCCTTTTGCATGCAGAACCCTGTCTCCAGCTGTTGTGTGACCCTGTATGAGAAGAGGAAATCATCAGGAAATGTCAAGTTAGAAATCAGTTCTGTTTCAGCATAGGTTCAGCAGGACACAAAATGTGGGGGGTACTGTCAAAATTATCCATCTCCTGCCTCAGAGGGCACAGGGTAGCAGCTGGTGTTCAGAGAGGGACAAGTCTATTATGGTTTGTCTCTGGTAGCCTCACTGATTTGCTCTGTTAGCACTGACTTTAATGATGACTTATGTAAACAGGTAGGGACAGCTAAAGCCCTTAATCTACTAATTAAATAGATCCTATACTAGTAGTTGAATGTGGAAAATGAGTGTTTTAAGGTGATTAATTAAAAATGCCAGTCAGATCTTTTAACTTAGTCTCTAATATAATAGATAACCCAAGATGAAATAGAGTAAATAGTTGCTTAACTCACCATCACATGAATGAATCCATTGTTAATGTAGGAATTCCTTCATTTTAACATTGTAAGAGTGGTTTTTGCTTTTGGTACTCAGAAGCAGTGAAATCTATTTTTTGGCTTTAGCATAGAGTTTTTCATGTTGCAATTAATATTAGCAGCTGATACATCATACACTTTAACCGCGTGTTTAAAATTTATTCTGCGATGTTCATATATTGTTCATTTTATATTATTGCTTGAAGTAGGGCTTCTTGAACAGCAACTTATACCCTATATTTACTCCAGAAATACTAATAACAGTGTTGAATTAAATATAGATATGTCAATACCTAGATTGTATATAAATACGACTCTGTAAAATATGCAGGGTGTGTTATTTATGTATTATTTCCATTGGCTGCTTCTTCAGTATTATGAATGAGGAAACTGCTAAGCATTGACATAATGAACACATGAATTAACAGTAGTCTGGGATTTAGTGCAACTGTAACTGAAAATTAGTAGACTTGATACAGAGCAATCTCAGGAACACGGGAGCACAGTGAAAGACATTGGTATGCATGCATTTGAGGGTCTTTCTGGCAGAATGGATACTGAGAATCTTGGAAAATATGGCTCCAAATTTTTTCAAATCCATTCTGTTCCTGTCAGCCCCTGCAGAGATTTTAGATGACCAAAAAATAGAAATAATTTCCTAAGTTTGTTTCTTATAATTCTTTTTTCTTCTTTTGGTAACATGATCTGCTGTGCCCGCCTGGTGAGGACTCTGAAGGGAAGCATCCAGCATGGCTGTACTGTCTTGCAACTCTTATTTGAGCTTGCACTGTGTATTGGGCAAGTGTTTGCAAAAAGAAAGGGCTGAATTTATCTAAATAAGAATATTTTCAGTACAAACTACATAATTCAGTTTTACAGATCTGATTCATTACTATTTTTTTCCTTCATTAGACAATTACATGTACAGAGAGGTGAAGGATTCCCCAATCACCATTTTCCCCTTCTTACAGATTTAAAAGACATATTGTTTAAAACATTGGAAACCTTAACTATTCAAACATTAACTTAATTTTTTTTTCACAAAAAGGTTTTTATAATTGAAGTTGTTGTGGCTAGTCAGTCGGTTAATTTGCATCGCTTCGATGCTGATTTACTTGGACGGATTGTGTTTCCAAACCTTAAACAGCAAGAGGCAAAGCCCCTTTGCAAGACATTTTTTTCTTAGTACAAATACCCACTGACTTTTCTTTTTGGTCTTTAATTAAGCTGACAAGCTACAACTGTTTGTTACTTTAACTTAGAATAGTTGATGACAATGACGAAAGCATCACTTTCGTAAACATAGAAAAAATGCTGTCCACTACGGTGGGCTTTCTTCTCCGAAGTGCAGCGGTAAAGTTTGCCTGCAGATGCAAGATGAAGATGAAGAAGATGAAGATGCAAGGCTGTGGGAGACACCTTTAACCCACGTCCTGATGTCGGACACCTCCAGCCCCGCTCGCGGCTCCGCAGGCGCCCCGGACGCGTCGCGCAGCCCCGGGCGCGGCGGCCCTCGGGGGACACCTGCTGGTGGCCGTGCCGCGGTGCACCCGGCCGCTCCCCGGCCACCCCCGGGCGCCCCTTGGAGCGGCGTGAGGAACTGCTGCTGCTCCTCCGGAGCGAGAGCTCGGCCAGCACCCGGCTGTGTCTGAGGAAAGCTTTAAGTCAGCCCTAAAACTCTGGGCTGCGCAGTTCTGTCTCAGAGGAAAAGGGCAGGCATGTATATGTCCTTGAATTTACTGGGAAGAGGAAAGCACTTGTTCCTATTGCTTATTAAGAGGTACACCGGTATCATTTACTTCGGAAATAAACTCTGCAGTTTATTGTGTTATTATTTATGGTGTTAACACATGTAGGGAATGTAGGCAGTAGTCCGAGTTATCAGTTCCTGAAAACACCTGGACAGGCAGATGTGGGTGTGTGAATGAGACAACCAGGCCTCTTTATCTTTCCTATGGACAGCTCGTCTGCTTTGAGGAGATTGTTTTGGGCTTTTTCTATAACGTTCATCACAGTATTTATTATGTGGCTACTTCACTGACTTTGTTTTCTTTCAAGAGCAGAGGGAGGAGGGTTCTATAATATCCATTTCTTTGCAAGGGAAATGAGATGTAGGAAGTTCAGTGTCAAAAGCATCCTCTAGTGTTGATTGCCTGCTTCTGAAATAGAATTATAGAATTGTTTATGTTGGAAAAGATTTGTAAGGCAGTTGAGTCCAACCATTCCTCCAGCACTGCTAAACCACTAAATCATGTCCCCAAGAGCCACATCCACACATCTTTTAAATCCCCTAGGGGGATGGTGACTCCACCTCTACGCATGGCAGCCTGATCCAATGCTTGACAACTCTTTCCATGCAGAAATGTTCCCTAATATCCAATCTAAGCCTCCCCTGGTGAAACCTGAGGTTTTTGCTCTGGTTCTCTCACTTGTTACTTGAAACAAGAGACTGAGTGCCTAGAGAATGCTTTCTCAGGCCATTTGGCATTGCACATAATTTAGTTATGCTCAAATCACAGCTCTCACTGTCCTCAGCTGTAGTTATAAATGCTTGAGACTTCTGTATTCAGACCCTGGGCCTCAGTTTGTTATTCAGGAGAAAAAAAAAAAGAAAACATATCTGAAGTATTATGGCATAACTGAATTGTGAACTGTATACTGCCAGCTGGGCAGGATGCCAGTTAGAAATATTTGATGCTTTAATGATAGACAGTCCATTCTCTTCCTGTAACTTCCTGCTTGGATTTCTGCCCAAGTCAAGGGAACTTGGTGACCTGAGACCTAGTGCCTTATGTCACTCTTCAGTATTTGACTGTGAGGCTGCTCCAAGGCAATTTTGCTGTGTCTGTAGTGCAAGCGGAATGGATCAGATATTCAGCAACTTTTATTTTAGGCATAGGATCTGTCCACTTGCTATATAGAGCCTCATTCACATCTTTTTCCATAGGTGGTTTCCAGACAGTTTAAGCTGTTCCTATGTTGATTGTGGTGTAGGAGACTGTTGACTAAGCATCAGTCATTTGCCTCATGGGTGAAGGGAAATCAAGTAGAGGTAGTTTGCACTAAGGGATTAAAATGCTTCTATTTAGTACACTAGACGCCATGTATTTCTAAAATCGTACTGAAACATACCTGTAATCAAAATTTTGCACCTGTTGACCACATCTAAATTTGTATAGTGCACCACAGTGATGTCTCTTCCAGCTCCCTTTCTAAACATGCAATAGTTTTGTGGCCTTTGATCCACTGTGCCATAGTCTTCAGTGGGTATTTTGTGGCTTACTGTAGGAGCCCAGTGTATGGTTCTGCAATCCCTTCTTGACCCTTTGCCACTGAAGAAATCCTCCATGAGTTGTTAAGCTAACATTGCTCACTGTGTCATGCTAAGGAAGACACTACCTTGTCTTCACCTGTAACAAAGTATATTTAGGAAAAGAGTTGGCTATTTGTAGACTATGGTATTTTTTCTTCTGCCAGTGAGTTAGGGCTGGGCTTTGTTTCCAAACATTGTGTTTCATAGCCAACAAGGGATCTTGGATCAGTTCATCTCAGTACTCCTTGTCACTGAGTTTTATTTTTAGGCTGTGTAACACCATGTATTAATGAGTTCCATGACTTAGCTGTACATACTTTTAACGGAAAAATGTGTAATCGGCTGACATCCAGTTCTTGTGCAAGACTGCAACAAAAATCATTACCAACACATTTTCCCCTCATCATTGATGGAGGTTTTGTAGACTCGCAGTTACAGCCAAGTGGAAGAGCCCAGGTAACCCAGCTTCCCCTAACTCAGTTTCAGGAGACGGGGATCAGGGGGCCAATCAGCCAGCCCTGCCCTAGACACAAACGAGGAGCCCGCCGGCTGCCGGCTGCAAATAGTTGGCACGTCCGTCCCGCAGCGCAGCGGTGTCTCTGCGGAGGATGGGTGTCCGTGGTACGTGTGTTGCCAGAGCACTGCTCCGCCCGCCGGGGCACGTCCA
>WAAG01068953.1:346-21145 GCA_013390105.1 Tichodroma muraria | reverse complement strand
ATGATCTCCTAGGTAAACTTGGAACACCATTATTGAAGTAGCAGATTTTTTGTGTATTATTTTTAAATATTATTTAAAAAAATTAATATATTATTGTATTAAAATAATAAATCATCATTGTATCAAATTAATAAGTGTATTATTTTTAATGATTTCACTTTGTAAAAAATTCTGTCTTTCAGTGATGACAATTTGTTTTAATGCACAGCCTATAGAGGAAAAGGTCTGTGGGTTTAGACATTTCTGCTGTAGATGAACTTCTCTGTTGGTACAGCCTTTTCTAGCTCAGCAGGTGAAATCAGTGTCACTGCCTAGGTAGATAAATAGCACTGGAAATCAACCACAGGTGGAAAGTGCTTGCTTGTCTATATGACATAAGCTGTTCCCTCAAAGAGTAAGGCTTCTCTTACTATAGACATTCAGTAGGGAAATTGAGACCTGTAACTTACTAATGTAGCAGTGAGAGTTTCTGGAATATGCCAGTAAGCAGAACTTTGTAATACACAAAACTAGAGAAAGATGTATGGCCACTGGAGTGCCATTCCAATGCTTGTGTCCTGGGACGGGTGGATGTCATAGTGACTTCATTTTTCTTCAGTTCCTGCCTCCATACTGTTGTTAACAAAGGTGGTTTTCCTTCTCCCTGCGTACCCTGAAGTATCCTTGTGAGACAGGAAAATTTATCATAAGTGTGGGAATACTCAATGCTTCTGTCTCTGGCCAGGATTTCTCTAACAACCACAAGCTGTGCTAGGGGAGTTTTAGATTAGATATTAGGAAAAAAGAATTCACACAGAGGGTTGTAAAGCATTGGAAGAGACTTCTAGTGAAAGTGGTGGTGTCACTGTCTCTGGAATTGTTCAAGAAAAAGTGTGGATGTGGCCTTCAGGGACATGGTTTAGTGTTCAGGGATATGGTGGTGTTGGACTTGATCTTAATAATGATTTTGTGATTCCGTGTCAGTGTGCTTTTGTCTTAGTAGGAAGTAATAGACAGTAGCATGCATCTAGTTAAATGTTATTGCAATGAGAATTTTTGCAAATCAAATTACTTTTCTGTCCTTAAGGTGCACTTGGTGTCTTAGAATTCAAATTGGTGAAGCTGAGAAAATAGTTGCTTCCTGTGTAAGCAATAAAATATACTGTGTGGTAAGGATGTTGCTAGTGAATAACCTTATAGGTAAAGGTATTTGTCAGACCAGGTAACACTACTTAAGAAGCTGAATTATATATCTTTTTCTTTTTAGCAGTTGTACTATCCAAGTACTGGTGAATGTTGAAATCTTGTCATTATAAGTATATTCCAGATAAAATGGGTTCTGCAGTCCTTAGAGCAGGATACACAAACTGATGCAATCTGTTCTTATGCTTAAGGCAGCAGAATTTTGACCTAGGTTAGGACTCATCCAGGTAGGAGCGATTGAGAAAAGTAGTAGGAATCCTGATTATTAGTCAAGGGAAAATTGTGGGGCAGGAGATTGGACTTTTTAATAGCATTCTTGCCAGAAAAGAGGCTTGGAACAACAAACAAGAGATGCTCAGAAGAACAAGAGAGAAGTTGAACAAGCCTTAGAAGAAAGCCATCCTAGAGCAGTTGCTGGGGTATAGCAAACTGTAAACACTGCCCAGCTGGAGAATATCCTCTAGCACTTTCTCTGCATTTAGAGGCATGGTGGTTATGGCTACTCTGCTTTAAGGAATGGTTCATGAACTGTATGATAGAGGAATTTAATCTTGGTATCAGTATGATAATGTGGCATATCCATGCCCAACTGCAGAGCTCCGTTTCTCAGCACAGAACAGCATTTCTTAGTCTGAAAGGGAATCTCTATGTGAATTCACAGATTCTTGCTATTCTTGTTATATGGAATTAACAGTACAAACTGTGCCTCTGGAAGGAGGAATTGGTTTTATTTACCTTTTCAAGCTGAGATAGTTGCTAGAAGAATTTTTTTGAAAAAAGAAAACACCCCAAAATCTATTTAGAGATAAGGTAATTTACATTAGAAATACATTTTTTTTTTAAGTCATTGCAGGCATTTTCAGTGCTTTTCCTTCAGCTTACTTCCCAAGGATACAGAGTACCTTTATAAGTGTGTAGTAATCTTTAAAGCAATTAAGAATGTGCTGTTTGACTGGGACTTTATGGATGCTGTGTTTTTTGGTTTGGTTTTTTTACTGTCCATTTAGAAACCTGTCAATGAAATGTCCTTGCAGATGCTGAGGGATGACTGCTAGCAGTGAATGAAGCACATTATTGGAAGCATGAACAAAATGAGTTAGAACAAAACATATGCTCTGCTTTGCAACAGGTGAGCATATGCTGCCTAACTGAAATGCTAGAAAAGATTGCTTTGAAAATCATGCATGTTTTAGGAAAGTACTTACATTTTCTGGTGTTGGCTTGTTCCTGTCTCTCATTAGCTGGTGGGGAATTGATCTCTGAAGTTAAGACTCTAGGATCATATTTCTAGTACTGAGTCAGGTGCTGGATTATTCAGTGGGTGAATTAACTTCATTCTCAGCGTTTAAAATTTGGCAGCTAATGCTGGCAGAGCAGCAGTTCTCCCCTGCTGCCCTACAGGTTGCTTTTCCAAGCCCACGTTGTTGCTCTCTGGGGTGGATGGAGAGGAGGTGGGGAGCAGCTTTCTGGAAGGGCTCTGATGCTGGTTACAGCCTGGGATTGTTCCTGGGGCTGGCAGCATGGGTACAGGAGCTCTGATGGACAAGCAGTGACGGACGTTCAGTCTGGATGGGTGAACAAGGGAGAAAAAAATTGGGTTTGACTTCTGATTTCTTTCCTGATTTCTTTTTCTTGCCTTTGAATTCTCACTGTCTGATTCCTTTTACTTCCTGTGTGAATTCTCAGGGCGCTACCAGGGAAACACACAACTGTTTCTGAACTTCAAGGTGAAAATGATTTGCAAGAGAATTAATAAAAGCTCATAATTCTGATGTTTCAATCCCACTCTTCTGTAATAATTAGGATAGGAAAAAACGGTAATAACCTCTAACTAATTCAGAGTTAATCTTTGTGTAGCTGAATTTCTCTTCTCATCCATCTTTGAGGATAGAGAAGAAAGGTTTGGTTTGTTTTGAAATGTGATTGGTGTAGTCCTGCAGTTGGAGGTGTGTGATACAAGCTCTTTGTTATATCTAGCCACAAATGTGCAGTAAAAGAGAATTAAATTAGGAAAAGAGAGAATTTCTTATATGTGATGGTCCTTAAGTGTCCTTATTTTTAATATGTCTTATCTCTGGTCCCTTGACATGGACCAGGTCTCAAAGGACACTGAAGGGAAATGCCAAGGTGGTGTAGAATCTTGGAATTCCCAACCCAGCCCTGCAGGGTCTGTTAAAATAATCACTGGTGTCCGAGTCATGGTTATCCTTCAGGACAATTTTATAGGTGGCACTATTTCTGTCGTGTTCTGATATTTCATGATGAAATTACTTACAGATGGGCTGCAGGCAGAGAAACTAGGGTTGGTATTTTTTATCTCAAGAGACTTTACCTTTCTTGAACAAAGCTAATTAGTAGTGCTTTGGAAATCAGTTCGGTGCCCTTCTTAGGGTCAAAATTAGGGATCTGACAGAGAGAAAGTGCAAATAAGCAGATCCAAAAGTTGGGTATTCAGACACATCTTAAAGTTCCAGTGGGATTTACTTGTTTTTTTGCTTTAATATTGTTGTGCATGAATAGGTGCATCAGTGTGCTAGTCTGTTAGGTAATATGCTACTTTTGTAGTCCATATAGCAGAATCCTGAAAATTTGTCATCAAGTTCATTTTATAGTACATTTTGTGATAAGAAGTGTTTGCCAGCCATCTTTCCCCAGCCTACCTGCCCAAATCCAAATCAAGTTTCTGAAATTGTAGTGTGATATTCTAAGCTGCTGCATTGATTGAAGATGTCTCTAGACTGAACATGAGAAAGGCAGAGCTTCATTTTCCTCTGATTAAATATTAGAGCAATCATTTAACTTTCAAAATGCAATTTAATGGCTCTTTCAGGCCTGACACATCCCATTGCATCAATCACTT
Organism: Tichodroma muraria; assembly: GCA_013390105.1. Classification (NCBI taxonomy): domain Eukaryota; kingdom Metazoa; phylum Chordata; class Aves; order Passeriformes; family Sittidae; genus Tichodroma; species Tichodroma muraria. The sequence goes on along the minus strand of WAAG01068953.1, from coordinate 17,103 downwards.
GTGCAAAAATGTTAATACAAAGTTAATACTGCTTTCAGGTAATAGTGATCTATTATCAGATGTTTTGGATACTGTCCAGTCTTCCAGTTCAGCACTGGGAAGGACTGGGCATGACAGTCGACCTTGAGCACTGTATTGGACATTCAGCCACAGGCACTGCTGCATGACATCGAAATTCTCTGTGACACGCTTTCCCTTGTAGCTGTCAATGGCAGCACCAAAGTTTTGCAAACAGCCACAGCTGTGTTTTCACGGTACAGCTCAACTGAGTTCTCTCTGGTTTATCTGTCCGGGAAGCCTGCTGCTGTGATTTGCCCAAGCTGTTTCCACAGTCTTTGGAAAAAAGAATTGAAATGCTGGGTCTCCTGTCTATATGTGGAGTTTGTGCTGACTTGTCAGGCTCTGCTGCTGAGTGAGTGATGCAGCTGTTGCAAATATTAGCCAGTAGCAGAGAAGCAATGCAGCAACCTAGAACACTGAATATTTTGAGTGGGAATTCAAAAACCTGACTAATGTAGAACTGGCTGTTATTTCTGTATATTCTGGTGTGAGTTGCTTACCCATGTTTTGTAGAGATGCTCAATGAAGGAGCTATTCAGACAGCCCTATGAATCATGGTATATTGTGGATGCTTTTCAGCCAGTTTCAGATTTGCACAGAATTGTTTGACAGATAACTTTTAACTTGCATTCAAATCAGAAATTCTTATAGGTGGTATCCTCTCTAGTTTTTTAGCCCTTACTTGTCAATCTTGAGTACTGAGACAGGTCTTACAGAAAACTATGATCATGATATTAACAACTTTATCACATTAAATGCTCACAAAAAAATCATAATTTTACAGGTTCTCTTCAGTTCTGACTGTTCTTAACTTTGAAACCATAGTTTTGAGACCACAGAGAGGTCAGAAGAGGCAGCTCATGGACTGGATGTTAAAGATTCCTGAGAGTTTTAGAAGAAGAACTCAAGACTGTTCCTCCATTGAGCAAAACTAGGTCTGAGGCAAAAGCACTTGCCTGTACTTCTTTGCCTTGCACACCCAAAGTATGTGTGTTTAACGTGCACACACCAGTTTTATTGCTTGTGTTTTCCACGTGTGCAGCCCTGACTTTCCTAATGGTAATTCTGTCCTGCTCTCCAAGCTTTGGAACCACCTCAAAGTAAGTGCGACTGCTGAAAAGAAGGGAGAAGAAAAGAGAAATTTTAATGCCACCAGACAGAGGGCAACGTGGGAACACAGTTATTTACTGTGGCAAATCCCAAATCCTTATTACCAAAACTATCACAATGGTGGAGCTGCTGCTGTGGAAGTGCTGCAGCAGACACTATTTTACCCTTCAGAGGAAGGGACTTGCCTTTATATACCTTCAGCATTCTCTAAAGGAGCCCTTTCTCCATTCTGCAGATACAGGATAACATTTGACAAAGCAATGAGGAGATGAATCTATCCAAGCTTTTGTTCTCTGTGTTGGTAACAGAAATGCAGTTATTTGAAGTATCAGCTAGGTGTGTGAGAGAGTAAAAAAAAAATTCAGAACTAAAATGTCCAAACTAAAAGTGCAGCAAAATCTTACCCTGTGTTGTTATCTGGATGAAGGTTTTGGCAGCATATCACCAGGTTTTGAGTGTTTTAAATACAGATGTGCCTTAGTAAAGGCTTAAAGTAAAAAGCTTAAGTTTGAGTGTAGCCTTGTACAAATACAAGTCAGACAAGCTGTCATATAAAAAATAAAGTATAGAATAAAAGCATAATTAGAAAAATGGCACGGACAACCTCATTGTAAGCAAGAGTCTTGCATTTAATTAGTAGGCAACCTTTGTTGTTTAATAACCAAGCAAAAAGAAGCTTGGATACAGTAAATCCCAAAGGTTTTTGCAGGTTCTGTAATTGAAATATATGAGTACATATGCTTGAGTATATATGCTGATGTCAGACAAAATGAAGTGGCTTGTCTGAGATCAAAGTCCACCCATCTTCTGTTAATGTAAAGATGAGTGCCTTTCCCTGGTTCTCTGTGTTGGTGGAAGGTGGGTTGTAAGTGTTTGTATGCAATTGTAAGCCATCTGGGCCTGAAACAAAATTGGGACCCCAGGGAACAGGAGGGGAGTGGTGGGCAGTGGCCTGCTCGTTGTGTGCTCCAAAATAACTGCTGAGTGTGGAAACTCAAACTTCATGAGGAACTTTGGAACAAAAGTAATTAAATTGGTCCCATTTTTAGTTTAAGAACAGAACATTGAGTGTCTACCTTTACAGTTGTCTCTCAGCATAAAGACAGCCAGGCTATTTTCATATTTTCTGCAAAGATTTATTTGAGGTTTCATTTGTTAGGAAGCCTGTGCTCCAGCTTGTCACTACTGTGAGAATGGGTGGGAGACCAAGGGAAGCATTTAGTTTACTGGAGTTTGCTGGATTTGTGGGATCCTTTGGCTTGACTTCAGAAGGTATTTAGATAGTTATAGCTGACTTGACATTACTGAAGAGAAATGATGTCTTCTAGCTGTTTAAACAAATTCATAATGTGTTATGGAAAGTATCTGTGTGATATTAGGAAAAAATTCTTTACTTTGAGGATGGTGAGGCACTGACGCAGGTTGCCCAGAGAAGCTGTGAATGCCCCATCCAGGCTGGACGGGAGTTGGAGCAACCTGGTCTAGTGGAAGGTGTCCCAGCCATGGCAGGGGATTGGAATGAGATGAGCTTTAAATTCCCTTCCAAGTCAAACCATTCTGTGATTCTATGGCCCTCACAAGTTGATTTAATGAGTCCTAATTTTTCTGACTTCTTTCTTGCTTCATTCCCTTCCAAGTCAGGAAATGGGAAGGCAATTATTGGCATGTCACTTTTTAGTTAAGTCATGAACACATCAGGCTTAAAGTTTAGGCTCCTGGTAAATTTTTTCTTTACACAGAAACCCCTTGCTGAGGGCAGGGATATTGGGTACTTAAGAGTTAAATAATCTTGCTTTGGAAGCAGCTGAACAGTTTACACTCCTTGCTGGGCTGTACAAAAATACTTTTCCTTTGAAGTACTAGGAGGAGCGGCTGAGGGTAAAACCTGGAACGGGGTTGTAGCTAGCAGTTTGCAGTGGGCTTTGCTTGGAGCAGCAGCTGCCTGCAACTGCAGTGTGAGATGGCAGAGAAGGTCAGGGTTTCTTTCAGTCTTGCCATCACTGTCTCAGTGTGAAGGCTTTCTTTCTGAAATTCTTCAAATGCTATTTAGTTCTTACAAATTTTTGGATTAGGACAGATTGCAAGAAATACAGATTAAGAATATCCTTCCCCATAAAGGCACGAGAAATACAGGGGTCCTGTTGGAAGTTCCTTGACTGCTTCTGATGTGATCTGGTAGTGAAGTGCACCCTGCTGTTGTCTGGGATGAGAAGGATTCACCTCTGCCGTGTGGTGTAAAGCAGGTCAAATTCTTGTCTGGAAAGAGCTTTCCAAAGTTGGCTAGAACCCGTGAAATCGCAGGCCTGATGTCACACCTTAGCCAAGCTGAGCTCTCAGTGTAACAAGAGCTGACAGGAGAATGACAGTAGTGGCACTTGCCCCAACTGGAGGAAACTAAACAGTGGTGTTTGTAAGAAAAGCCGTGGGTTAATAGTGCTGTAGAGTGGGAAGCTGTGTGAATCCTCTGCTGTGTGCTGCAGAACTGTGCATGACACTGCTGGGTACTGCTTCTGGAGAGCAAACCTTGCCATGGGCAAAACCTGGTGCACACGGGGTCTGATACACGTGGTGGCTCCTGCCAGCACCAGCAGTGGAACTAGACAGACTGATGTTGCTCCCTGGTTTTCTAGGGCAACACTTCGTCTCTTGAATTAAAAATCTCTTGTCAATATTTGCAGGCATTTTTGGGGGAGATGCCATTAAATGAAACTGAGGAAAACAAATCTCCTTTTAGCAATGCCACTAAAGGGACAATCAAAAGCAATTTTCCCATCAGCTGATGAGGGGCAATGTTAAAATACTTGGCTATATCTGTTGAAGAGACTGTGATGGTAGCGCTGCAGGTCAGAGCTCCAAATTTCAAGTTAGAGTTACCTATAATAATAGTAATAATAATGATAGTGTCCTTTCATCTTTACTTAAAGAATCAGACACTTGGCTGTTGGTAGGGTCTGTGTTTCTTTCCCTGCTGCTCTGCCACTCAGTCTTCAGCTTTCCTCCTCTGCCTTTTTTTTTTTTTTTTTTTTTTTTTTTTTTTTTTTTGAGCAAAAAAGCATCAAGAACTTAGTCGCTAAAACAGGCGGCATTCCCCTCTAGCCTTTCTGCTTGTTGCTTTGCCTGGCTGAAAGACTAACCGTAAGTTGTCGCTGCCATCTGTTCTTCAAGAGGAGCGAGCTGCAGGCGTGTCGGGAGGGCACGGGCGGGCTGCCTGCCCGGTGCTGTTGCGGTGGCCCCCGCGTGTCGTGCGGGTCCCCCCGCGTGTCGTGCGGGTCCCCGCCGCTCCGGGAGCACGGGGCGCACGTGCCGGTTCGGTGTGTTCGCAAAGCTGCTCCTGGACAGGAACGGGTGCTGCTGCCTCTTCCAAAACTGTGCAGGCAAGGCAGATATTATCAGGGCTGGCCCTGGGGCATAAAATAGAAAGATCAAAGGAAGTGGCAGCAGCACACAGAGGCTCTTCAAAGCCTGAGTAAGGGAGGATTGATAGAGAAAAGGAGAATGCTCTTGCTGATGTAATCACAGCCTGTGAGACAGGTTGGGTTTTTTCTGTTGTTTTTTTTCTTTTTCTTAATTTAAACAAAGGCACAAAGACAGTCCTTGTTTGTTTAGAGAGGTGAAACATGTGCCACAGAGATAGAGCAGGGATACCTCAGTATATAGAAAGTTTTCATGAATAGCGTGGAGCTCAAACATTTTTAAGTTACTGCAAAGTTGCAGTTTTTCTTACTTTGCACAGCTTCTGCATGTGGTATTCTCTCACTTGTGGTGTCCATGTGGAATGAAGTAGGAAAATGGCAAAGGAAGGAATGCTTGTTTTCAGGCTGCTGTCCTTATTAAAATGGAAGCTTATTTCATTTTCTCTTGAGAATGCAGGTTAAAAATTTCTGGGGTTTGTATGAAAAGAAGTCAAGCACAGGCAAGGTGGAGTTGGAGGGGAAGTGATAAACCAGATCCATTGTCAAGAAGCACAGGCTTGTTCAGGCACAAGCTGTGAATGGGAAAGAAACAGTTGTTCTCCCCCTTTATCTGTGGAAAGGGGGAAGGAGAGGTGGGACTTTTCTGGAACAGATGTGCAGGGGTGGAGGGAGTTTTCAATCTTCTCTGTTACAGACCACTTTATATGCTACAGCTGCAGAAGTGTGTTTCTGAACCTTCATTTTGCTTAGAAAGGTCCCCACCTTTATAATTCAAAGGGAACCTTGTGAAATTGTGACTGAGCGTGGTAGTCCAGCTTTTCTACCCTAAGGTGTGCCTGTATGGTAAATGACCTGAACTAGCACAGTCTGATATCCAAAAGTTACATGAAGACACAAGTCAAAGCCTGAATGAGTAACTACTACCAGAAAGGCAATGCAGATCAATTAATATAGTTGCATTGATTTTACGCGTGTTTGCAGCTCAGGCAGGACAAGCTTTCCTGCTTAGATGGTGAGCAAAGCCTGCATACACCTCTTGGATAGACTGGTGGTCCGTGGGAGAGCCCATCCCTCTGTAGGTCTTTGGGAAGCTTCTAATTCCAGAACCTAAAACCAGCTTCACCATTTTGCATTGTTTCACTTATTGATTGTTTTAGAAGAAAGACCTAATGGGATTATCTCAGTCCCAGAATGTATTCCAGGATGCCAGAGATCAAAGTGGTTGTTTCTGCTGGCAAAATCTGCAGCTTCCCTTCCCCTGTAGGCCTGAGACCATTTGCAGTGCAATTCAGATTAGTACACAAAATTGTGGTTCTCCGAAGTTCAAAAATCTACCATGAGGGAAAGGTGACTGCCTATATTGTTAATATTAATGCCTTCTTCTGGGGTCAAAGCTACACTTATAGTCTGCTGAATCAGTTTATTACCTTAACAAGGGAAGCAGTAAGGTGCCTGCTGAAAAAGGGATTCATCCTCTTTGTTGTGGAGTATGTGGGATGATACTGGCATTCTTGTGTTGCCTCATGGAAATTTCTGAATTTTGCTGGTCAGCATCGAAACTTTTTCTCTTCACCCTCCTGCATCTCTCTTCTGCCAAGCTGCTTCTACAGATGTGTGTGATTTGATACTTGACACTAATAGAAAGTGCTTCAATACACTTAAAATACTCTGATTTTTGGTTTCTACGTAGCAAACCTTCAGGCACCAGGAAATTTGCACATCTTACAGAGCTTTGAGATGGGCTCTGACATGTACTTGTGTTACTGCTGCAGGCACTTTCCCCTCATCATACACAGAGGCTAGAGAAAAATTCAGGGATGGGAATCCTAGCAGTTACCATGGCTTTCTGATTTAAAATACATTCTTTTTGGAAATCCCATCCAGATATGTGAAGGACAGACTGTTCCAGTCTGTTGTAGAAGACTGTTAATAAAGCAGAAGGTTCTCTGCCCAAAGAACAGGGTAAATAATTGGTGGGTTCTGCCATCAGTATGGCATCCCCATTCTTTGCTTCCAGTGAGCAACAGAATGAAAAAAAAGAGGTTTTAGCTGATTTCCTGTATGCTCTGCTGAGCTTGTGCAGCCACTTCTGCCAGCGGTTATCTGTGGCCTTTCGATTCATGCAACCAAGTGAATTAACACAACTGCCATGCTGAGTTAACCAAAAAAGTTCCTCTGCTCCAGTGACTCTGGCAGAAACCAGTAGCAGATATTTGTGAAGGAATGTAAGATTAGAGCAAGCATGTGGTGGGAATTCTGCAGTACATGCTTCCAGGCTCTGCCAGCTTGTGGCTTAGGTCTTCCCATAAGGATCAAGTTCTACAGGAGAGCCCTTGATGGGTTTTTCTTTCATATTTTTTCCCAGTCCATTACTTCATGTGTTATCTAAATCTGAGAGCACGCAGGGAAGATCTGTTTTGGTTTTGGGGGCTGCTGCACACTGCAACATTTGTAATTTATTTCTGAAGAGCAGTGGAGTCCATGTTGCTGCATGTAGTGCAGGAGGTGTAGAACAGCAGTTTTGCAGTTTTATTGGCATGTCTGACGGGTACCTACTTAAACTGCTCTCTAACAGGATTGGAGGGAAGACAACTAAATCCCTAGAATTTTTCTCATTCTCTTACTGTTCAGTGTGAATTCTGTAGAGTTGCTTTTTGGGGTTTTTTTTTGAGCTGCAGGGGAAAAAACGTTGCCAGGAAGTAATTGTTCTTTCTGTCTCTTCCTAATTCTGTGCAGCAGCTGCCTTGTCTTTAGCTGCTATTAATGGTCAGAGCTTTGCGAACAAAGGAGCGTCAGGCTGATGTAACTTCTTCCTCTGTTAGACATTCCCTCTGAAGCCATCTTTTGTCTTGATGGCCCTATTGTAACCATTCATATACTGATGAATGAACAGGAAGCTGATGATGATAGTGAGCAGATGAGTTTGATCATGAACAGGTTTTACTCAGACTCCAGCCTGAGGGGGTATATATGGGAACAGAGCTGTAGCACTGTCAGCTACGTCTGATTTGTTCATTCAGATTTTCTTTTGCCTAAGAAAATGCTATTAATCTAGGAGAAAATGTGCTAACTTTTTATAGAGAGCAACACTATTACAGGTACAAACACAGTAGTTCTGTCTGTGGCCTCATCATACAAAGAGAAGTTTACTTGAATGGCTGTATTTTTGGGGGGGGGATTGTGATTTCTTGAACTAGAATGACTGTTTCAAGACTGATGAGTAAATACTTTGCTGCTCTGTTAGCTACCTGACAGAGGCATGTTGTATGACAGTCAATGCAACATCCTAACCATGGCTTTTCCAGCACAGATATTTTTCTCATGTGGCCTTTGATGATTGTGATATGTATTAGCTTTCTATAGATAGATAAACTATTCTCAAAACGCCTGATGGAATGGACTCTTACATGTATTTTAAAAAATGAACAGCAATTCAGTGTTATTTCAGTACTACAGACAAAATTAGCAGCTCCCCAGCAGTGGAGGCAAAGATGTGCTTGTGAGTGTGGTTGTTCTTTTCACAGTGCCTAGCCTTTCCTGTTATTTTCATGATTCAGCACGGATTTCATTGACTTGGTTTTTATTTTTGCGTCTGTCACGTTTTCTGCAGACCATTCCCTTTGTTTGTGTCTGGTTGAACGTACCTTCTATGGACCTTGGTTCAAGGGATTCTCCCAAGTCACACCTGTGTGTAAGGCAGGTTATCAGTGCCGATCTTGGTTAATTGTAATACAAGCTGGAGGCGTGCACCAGGAAGAACAAAGAAGCATCATAAAAAGCTTCTCAAAATTGTGGCTAAGATTTCTTTTCTTCTTAAGAATAAAGTGTGTTCTGAACCTTATCCTGGTGTAACTCTGAAAATTTCATGGGATGTTGCAATTAGTAGGCAAGGTAAGAAGAGCAAATTATCGGGGAGCAAAGCAGAAGACTTGGTGAGCACCATTGGGCTCCAAGGGCCTGAATGCTGCATGCAGTGCATCCTAAAAGTAGAAGGGGAAACTAGATAAAGGAACAGGTAGATCACAAACTGTGGATCAGCCGAGTCATGTAGCAGAGTGACATTCACTGAAAAAGATCTGAATTTTACCAGTTTGGATATATTGTTTGGAATATACAGTTTGGAAAAGAGGCTGTTTACAAGAGACTTTGAGTGAAATCTGGTGTCGAGACAGTGATTAAGGAACAACTATTTATTATTCCTTGCAATTAATGATTATCAGGGCATCGTCAGTGAAATTCATAAAACAGCTTTACAGTCAAGCAAAAGAAAGTACATTTTCAGAACAGTAGGTTGTGTTTCTTGCTGTAGGATGGTGTAAAAGCCGTAAGTATGTGTGTCATTCCAAAGGAATTAGGTAAAAACATGGACCATAGATGCATTGCTTACTTAAACAGAGTATTCTGGGTGAAATCTCAGCTCTGGAAGTCTTAATCACTGATAGCCATAATTAAGAGGCTGTATCTAAAGCATAATCATTCCATATTTTTTCTGCTTTTCATATTCTCCGAATTTCTGCAGTTAGTAGCTGTTGGAGATGGGATACTGTGCTGGTTGGATTTTTGGTCACACCCTGCATGGCTGTTTTTATGACTTGCCCAACATCTCATAGGAATCCTGTGGCAGAGGAAGCAATCCCGTCTGTTGGGAAGCATTCAGCTGCTTTAACCACAACACTGTATTTTCTTTTCTCATAGTGTCTTACCTCATTCACTGCACTGGCCAAACTTTCTGACATGTGAGGGGAATGTCCTGCAGACAGCACTCATTCACCCCACACTGCTGTGTTTTTGGAGTGCAGTTTACAGCATCAATTTCCCAATCAGTGAGGCATACCTCAGCGTTGAGGTGTGCCAGCAGGAGACACACAGCACTAAAACCCAAGCCAGTAGGCTCTACTGGACTCATTAGCATGGGTTGTATGCCAGGGCTGGAGGAGTTGGATGAGAAAAAAGGGGGCAGCATGGGGTGGGAGTGAAGTAGGGAAGGGTCAGTCTGGAAGAGAGGAGAAACATGACAGTAGATTAGTGTCCATAGGAAGGAGGAATCATCTGGAAAGAGATGAGAAAAGGAGGAAGAACTTCTGATGTGTCCTGAAATACAGCAAAAGCATCTGAAATTTAAGGCTGAATTGGGCTCATGATTTTAATAATTTTAATTATGGTAAAAATTTAACTTTAGAAACTCTTGGTACTTGTTTTTTTCAACCCATACATAGGGTGCTGTAATATGATAAGCATGTACATTAGCATTTCTCAGAAAAAGCTGAGAAAACCTGGTTTGGTTTACTGTCCTGCAGGACAGTTCACTTTCATAGTTTTTTATTCAAAGTGGAATTAAATTTTGTTCTTAGGTCAGGAATAAATTCCTTGTAATGAAAAGGGAGTGCATCAGGTCTCCAGAATTCCAGAAACTTCCATTATTGTTCGTTTGACTTTAAGTAACATTAATTGAATCCTTTAGGCACCAAGTGCTAAGTTGCTGCAAGTGCCTTTGATAAATGAAAAAGAGGAAAGAAGCAATAATTAGTTGAGTGCAGAATAGTTCTGATTCCGGTTCAGGATGTCAAAGCATAGGCTTTGAGCAGTGAGTGAAACTGGCCATCAAGTCAGCTTTTGATCTGAGCAAGTGTTATGAATTGTGCACTGGACTGAGTTGTGGAGCCTGTGTTACATTTAAGTTGGTTATTTCCTGTGCAAAACAAAACAAATTAGGGCTGAAAGAGGGAGGATGAATATCACTGTGTGTGAAATGGGAGTGTTTGCAGAGACTAGTTCAGTAATGTGTGACGTTAGAATTAAGCATAACTTTTTATTTAAAAGTCATTCTCTCTACTAGGGAGCATTCTTCAGTGGTGACTCAGGGGAGAGCTAATCTTACTCAAAATGGTTGCCAGTTGCCACTTGGAACAATAGGACCGAAGCCACAGGCTGCCATCAGGTGGTAGTTTTTAAGAAGGGCATTTTTTTCCCCAGTGGATTTGAGTGCTTTCTGTCTGGTAACATGAAAGATTGCAATATGCACTGAATTCTTGTAATAGAAAGTGTTGAAATGGTGAATTACTCATTACCTTACCTGAAATGGAGAACCCAGCGCACCAGGTATTTTTCTTTTATGGAAAAACCCAAATGTTAAACCTTAATATGCTTTCAGGAGCAAATCTTGGCACCTGATTTACATACTGGCCAATACTTCTTTTTGAGTACTCAGTTCCTCCCTGGGCAGGGGCATCTCCCCTTCCAGTGAAGGAGATCATTTTCTGTTGCATACATCCTGTTCTAGAGCCTCGTCTTGGGTAGTTGCAGCAGAGACTTTGGTTTCACCTGTGTTTCCACAGTATATAGGTCAGAGAGATTGTGCTGATTGGAGCTGACAAAGAAGTGCACGTAAAACTAGGTGTGATGTTTGGATTTTGCCAGAAAATGTGCAAAGCAGGTGCAGAGCATGAAGGGTGCTGTGGAAGTAATATCTTGAGAACTTGATACTGGAGAAAGAGGAGACAGTTTGGAAGCAAACAGTACCTATTTGGAGACCTCTGCTTTCCCTTTTGGGTCCTTTCCCTCTAAAAGTTACCTAGCACCTTAAAATGTTTTCAGGTGAGCAGAAGCCGTAATTTGAGTAGAAATCCATTGATGTAATCTAGGTTATCAGATGAAAGGAAGGTCATATGGTAAGTTTTGGAGAGTAAAGCTTGGAGCACAAAGTGAGGAAACGGGGATATGAGAGAAGGCATGTGACAGCTGGAGTTGGAAACAGAACTTCTGTAAACTTTACTGGTTTGTGTATTGGTCCAGAATGGCTTATAAGAGGTTAACAAGAATCTGACCAAAAGGCAAATGTTGAAAAACAATTTAAGATGAACACTACCTTCAGACTGTAAACTGTCACAGGGATTATCTTGGAACATTTTTTGATTGTTGCAGTGTAAGATTAAGTTAAATGTAGAGAGCAGGAGAGTGCTTTGTAATTTATGACAAAATTCAACACAAGAGTATGATAGTTATCCTCAAGTCTACTATTTAGAGATCTTAAAGGTTAAGCTTTAGAGAAACCTGTGCAAAAGTAAGAAGGGGAGGTGTCTGAAACAGTCTAATAGCAGCATAACAAAGAAGTAATGAAGATAATACCCATAATACCCATAGCTGATTCCAATATTTTTCTTCCTTTAATGTCTTAAGAGAGATGTGCGAAGGGATTTGCAGTGGACTAGGTCAGAACTGGGTGATTTATGCGAGAGGAGCGAGGAAAGAGTAAACAGGGTATGCAGCGCAGGCACTTTCACATCAAGACAGAGGAATAAATACAATTCCTTAAAAATAATGCAGTGTGGGAGGAGCAACTGGGGGAGAGTGTGGAGAAGAGTAGGTGCTGGAAAGTCTCGTCTGGGCAGTGAGAGCAGGCAGTGCTGGAATCCCACCTGTGCTGGGCCTGTGCCTCAGGGTGTGCTGCGAGCTCTGGGAACTGAGAAATCATTATTCCACCAGTGAGCTGAGAGCACATCTCTGAGGCACGATCCCAGAAGTGGTGGTTGGTTTGTCTCCATCACGTCACTCTGCAAGACGCAAAATCAGTGTTCTGTTTTAGGCTGTTCAATTTTCATCATACTCAAAAACTTTCAAGAGCATCTTGTGCAGGACGGGCTGAAGGAACTTTTCTGTTGGTCTGAGATCATACAGTTCATAGAAGCTTGAAAGAGTGTGTATGTAAATATTCAAAGATCAGTTCACATACTAAACTGAGAAACAGAGTACATCTTTAGGCTATGAACTATTACATTTCAGCCTTGAAAAACTTCTTTTTCATGCTGACTAAAGCTGACTGTATCGCTGATCTGTCTTTTCCTTCCCTAATGGTACTTCCAGACTGACTTGCAGTCGAGAGTAGTGATCGAGAATTTTCTAAATATTAAAACCTTTTTTACCGAGGGCTTTTTTGTGTTGCAACCCAGAGGATTTGTTCAAACCATGTAACATTGGTGCCGTTTGAATTAGCAATCAAGCTGCCACTGTGCTGACAGCAACCGAAACTTCATGCTCCAAAACACACGCTCAAGAAGTGTGTCTGTTCATCCTTAGCAGATGCCAGCTGCTTCCCTTCTTTGTCTATTTTGGGGAAGATACTGGGCATGACGTGGGAGGTAAATATAATGAAATTATTTCTATCCTACCATTGCTTGATAATTCAGCAACTGTATTTTTAAGCTCTGTCGGCTAATTAATACTCTTAAGAGAAAATTATAATAAAGTACTGGTTCTATCAGGGAAGGATGACAGTTTTCTAAAATAGAGTAGCTCCTAACTATTCAGAACTATGAAGTTAAAATTTTAATTATTTCTTGAATTTTTAATTTTTTTTGTTCATAATACAGCCGTTTTGATTCCTGTTTGCTTTCAGATTTTACTTAATCTGTTAGATTTCACTGCTTGCATTTGCAGCTGCTTTTCCTGTATTTGAGGGCTAGTGGCTTAATTTTTACATTTGGTCATCATGTGAATATTTAATAAAAATGCCTCAAAAAGTTATGAGAATTCTAAAAAGCAGAGTCTGGGATCGCTCTTATGTTGGCTTCTAATTTTTATGCAAATATTGTAGGTAGCCAGGAGTCTGTTATTTATTATTCCACAGTTTCTCCTAGAAAAATAGCATTTATTTTGTTGGGTAGTGTTTTCAGGCAGTGTTTATTGTATGACTGTCTCCCAAGCTCCAGTGGTGAAGATGTATTTATGTTTTCCATAAGAAGTAATGAAACTACAGCTGGCTGTGCATTATCTGCTGTACCTTTTCCATCCCTCTTCTGAGTGTAGCCACTGAGACAAAATCTTGATTTTGAACTGATAGAAAGCTGATCCTTGCTGCTGCCTTCTGCCTACCGCAGCATATTCTACACATCTTGATGAGTTTAAACAGTAGTTCGAGTATCTCGAGTGCAAAAATGGGTGGAGAGGAGGATTAAAATATCCTAACCCTTCTCTTTTGTGCTTCCCCTGAAGTGAAGTGCGAAGCTGCCCACTTTATACTGCCAGCTCCAGCTTTATCCTCCATCTCTGAATTTCCCTGCAGCCCCAGGGGAAGCTGCACCTCTGTGGCTCTCCCACAGCTGCTGGACTTTGATGAGGACATGCCTTCGCTCTTTCCACTGGCCTCCCTTGGCAACCAGCCCTTTGAAGATGACCTCTTGCTGTTTGCCTGTTGTCTCTCTTGTGTTGGATTATAGATGAGAGGTTGGCGTGAGGGGAAGGGGGATGGAATGGAGTGTTGTGCATTTTAAGCCTCATTTCTTTCTGNTTTTTTTTTTTTTTTCTTCCGTGGCTTTTACCTCTCTATATAGATAAAATGTTGTCATGCATATGGAAAATTGTTTCTGGCAGAAATAGAGAGTTCCTGCTTGGCATGTGTATATAGGACAAAGGAAGTTTGATTTAGTATTGTGGTAAGGACTTTGCGTTCTTCTGTAACAATCTACTCACATTGGTTCCCTTCCCCCATCCCTCTTTTTAAGTACAATGTTGTTCTTAGTTGTAGTTCAGCCTTTCTCTGTGTGCGTGTTGTCCGTTCCTCTTCCCTCCCTCTCGCCCCAGTGAATGCTTCCTCTTGGAGACAGGACAGTGTAATCACCTTGTTAATGAAGGCTGTGGTGTGAAACCCAAAGGGATGCGCTAGAGCTCTGTGGCTGGGTCACATTTTGCATGGACACTGACTACTTTTGGAAATCCAAACAATGAGACACTGCTAAATACTGAGAATATCCTTCATGAGAGTCTTACAGAGATAGTAACTGTAGGGTAGGAAGTATGGTATTATAGGGGATCAAACAAAGCATAGGAGTACACACCCAGTTTTCACTATGGTGGAAGGTGAACGGGTGAGGTTATTTAGGACAGAGCATTGTAAGTAACAGTGTTTACACACTTTTACAGATTTTACCATCTCCTTTTTCACGTTTTCTCAGTGTTGAAATTAATCTTCATTGAAGTGTGGCAAGGAGAGCAAAATGGTGGTTGACATTGTTGTGGAATATTGATGAGTAAAAGCATGAGTAATAAATGTTTGAGGGTATTTTACGGCAAACACGAAGAAAATAATCAAGATGTATGTAGCTGGAATGCCTCAGTTGCAGCATTCCACCCAAAATTAGAAGAATAGGATGTGGGGGGTATCTGTGATCTCCAGATGTAATTAGTATATCCTTATACTGCTGTTTAATTGGATTTTCACTTTCTAACCCAAAGGATGCCTCAGAAATATATTGTGTTATTTTTAACTCCTCTTTCTCTCCTTCCCTACCCTTCTCTGTTTGTCTAGCCAACCTGAATGCAAGCAAACCAGCTCTGCTTGTTAGTAGCTTATTGCAAAATACACAAATTAATATCTTCTCCTGTCAGAGGTCCTAGAGGGCTCTGGGGAAGCAAGTCAGCTCTTACTACATCAAAGACTGCCTGGAAACCAGGATCTAGATCAGTTCAGGTGTCAGAAAAATGAACTGTAGTGAGTTTGGATGTCTCAAATCAGTGTGCACATACAAAGAACAGTCACTGCTGGTTTGGAGTCTTACAGTACTATGAAATTTTGGGTCAGCATCAGATCTGTCAATCTGCTTGTTAAACTTCCTTGCTGAAATACAATTGGCAAATAAATAGTTCTGAGACTTTTCAGAGCTGTTTGCTTTTGTAAAATAAAATACTGCCTTCTCTGGTATGTGCACATGTGTGTGTTGTCTTCCGATTCCCTCCTAACAGTCTTGGAATTTTCATCACAGCCAGATTTTCTAAGTGTGCATCTTGTGTGCTTTTGGCAAGCGAATGCAAAGGGAAATTTGTTTTAGGGTTCTTCATATGAACAGCTTCAGTCAACTGGGTTTGGTAGTTTATTTGTTTGGGGTTTAGCGTTGTTTTGTTTGGTTTTGTTGTTTTTGTTGTTGTTTGTTTGGGTTTTGTTGTTGTTGAACAGTTGTATTCATTCTTTCTGGGCCCCAAACAGTCCCTAAGGTTGAACAAATCCCATTATGTTGTACAGTCTTTGTCAGGGTGTCTTCATACTTCCTATTCAGTTTTCTGCTAGAAAACTTAGTTGCAAAGTATTGGAAACTCCATATCAGGCCTTTAACTTAAGGAGGTGATATGGCAGTGACCTAATATTCAAGCAGAGACTTATAACTGAAAATGTTATGGGACAAATGCAGTTTTTCATGAGATGTAAGATAATCCTGCTTTTCCCAGCCAGTTATGATTATGTCTAAAGTTTTGGTAATTAGTGTGTTTTGGGGGTCTGTTTTGTTCCTTCTTGTTTTATCATGTAGCTACTGACCTTAAAGTTATTTAAGAAGATATCATTGTATTCCAGATTTTTTTCTAGTTTCTAGTTTCTCCTATCCTTAGTGACGTTATGCCTGCATTTTTTGCTAGCATCTTTCCACCAATCTAAAGAGGGGGGAAGAAAGCCACAACTGTAAACATGACTTTGTTTTCCTTTAGTCTGTCAATACTATGGTAGGACAGCTCAGTGTAATCAAAGCACTTAAATTCCTGCGAGAAGAAATCTCCCTTCAAATTGTCTACGGTATGTACATCTTTTCATGGGAGTTTTGCTCTTTGAGATCCTTTAAAGGAAGGAGATGACAGTTTTCTGTTTGAATGGACCAGGAGCTTCCTTTGCAAAGTATTTGGAATAATTAGTCCAGGTGCTTTGTGGCAATAGATTGCTCAGCTGCATAGCTCGGGCAGTACAGTCCCTGCTTGTGCAGCAGATCTGGTGCAGATTTACGAATCTAAACATGCTGAGTTTAGATTTGTAAACATCTGTTACTGTGCACGTGCTGTGGGTATGTGTAGTGTCTCTGAGCTGGGACAGTCCTAGCAGGAGGATGCCTGGGAACATGCTGCTGCTGCCAGGTATGTCTTTCAGGCAGTTCTCCTCCCCTCCTGAGGGATTTGAAGCTGGACCATGGCACAGGTGAATTGAGTTTGCTGATGAACTAGATCAGCGCTAAGATCTGGTTCCCTAGTTAACAAAACCTCCTCTGGCTGTTCTTCAAAACTCACTGCTCCTTTTCACAGGACCTCTGGTGGATTTTGTGTAGTGCTGGTCAGTCTGCATTGTAGAATTTGCCTGGTGTCTTCTGCATGGTGGATGTGTTCAACTGAGTATCTCTGGTTTTACACTCAGTTGCAGCATAGACT
>WAAG01068943.1:0-19807 GCA_013390105.1 Tichodroma muraria | reverse complement strand
GGGTCCAGTTTCGATTCTCCCCGGCCCGAGGCCGCATGGCTCGGCGAAGCTAGGACCGGTCTGGCCCGGCTGCTCCCAGGGCCCTGCGGCCTCTGTCCTTCTCACCGGCCCGGACCCGGCCAGGGCTGCAGCCAAGACAAAGCCCAGCCCGGCCCGGCCCGGGAGAGCCCGCCGGGCCCGCGTGCTATTCTCTCACCAGAAGCCAGAAGCAAGAATTTTCCCCGGTTCGCATTTAAAATGTGTATTCACAAAGGCGTACCCATGTCTTTCATTGATCGAGTGTCAATATTACACATTGGCCAATCAGGTTAAACTACCACATTATTTTAACTGTTTTTGGAGCTGGGAATTTTCTCAACATCCACAAAATCTCTTAGTTATTAGTGGAAATATTTGTATTCCTTTTTGTAGTGGGATCCTTAATCGTAATGTTAATTTTCATTAAGCCAATGCATTCAATGTAAATTTTAACTTTGTCATAAATGCTTTACAGCATTGGAAGAATATTCATATGACCCAACATAACTAGTTAGAACTTCAGTGTAACTAAATGCTGTCTCTTTTTAAACTATGAGGTTCTGACCCATATTGTGTTGAAAAACGACAATAGCGTCTTTGTCTAGATAAGTAGCTCACCTGTGTATATTATGTGGACATTGGCAATTACTTCTTTGACATGGCTGTGATAATTAAATCACATTATTATTTGAATAATGTGAAGCACATGTAGCTTCCTGTCCAAAAGTGAGTAGGCAGCACTTGAAAATAACCCACAGAAGTCACAGTGGCCAAGTTCATTTCAAAACTATGTAACCCACTAAACCATCAGATACTGAACATGCAACCACAGCTGTAATGCCAAAAGGGCATTATTGCGTCTTATGGATCCTAATTCTGGTGATAGCCAGTAGCCACACACATGAAATGAATGCCAGAATGGTTATTTAATTACAACTCAGAAGAAAGGCAATGGTTGCTGATCGCTGAGTACCTTGGCTTGAACCACTACCAGCAAAGTTTAATGGTAGCAATTACAGAATCACAGAATCAAATAGGTTGAAAAAGACCTTGGAGATCAAGTCCAGCCTACAACCTGACACCACCTTATGAAATGAACCATGGCACTGAGTGCCACATCCGGCCTTTTTTTAAACACCTTGAGGGACAGTGACTCCACCACCTCCTTGAGCAGCCCATTCCAGTGCCCAATCACTCTTTCTGTGAAGAATTGTTTTCTAATGTCTAGTCTAAACTTCCCCTGGCATAGCTTGAGGCTGTGTCCCTTCATTCTGTCAGTGGTTGTCTGGGAGAAGAGACCAACACCCTGGCTACAGCTTCCTTTCCAGCAGGTGTAGGGAGTGATATAGTCTCCCCCGAACCTTCTTTTCTCCAGAATAAACAATTCCATCTCTCTCAGCTACTCCTCACAGGACTTGTGCTCCAGACCCTTCCATAGCTCCGTTGCCCTTCTCTGGACACATTTCAGTACCTCAACATCCTCTCTAAATTCAGAAGTTCACAACTGAGCAGAGGATTGAAGGTGTGGCCTCAGCAGTGTCCAGTACAGGGCAACAATCCCTGCCCTGGCCCTGCTGGCCACACCATTGCTGATCCAGGCCAGGATGCCTTTGGCTCTCTTGGCCACCTGGGCACACCTTGGCTCATGTTCAGCTGCTGTCACCAGCACCCCCAGGTCCCCTTCTGCCTGGCTGCTGTTCAGCCACTCTGTCCCCAGCCTGTAGCACTGCAGAGGATAGCTGTGGCCAAAGTGAGGACCTGGCCTTTGGTCTTGTTAAACCTCACATTGTTGGACTTGGCCCATCTATCCAGCCTGTCCAGGTCCCTCTGCAGAGCCCTCCTACCCTCCAGCAGATCAACACTCACACCCAACTTGGTGTCATCTGCTAATTTGCTATGGCAGACTCAATCCCCTCATTTGAATCATCAGTTCAGATACTAAACAGGACTGGGCCCAACACAGATCCCTGGGGGACACTATTAGCGACTGGTGCCCAGCTGGATGCAGCACCATTCACCACCACTCTCTGTGCCTGGCCCCACATTACTGTTTGGGAAAGGCCAGAGAATACCTGTAAGAGCTTTACTGTTCTGGTTTCCACTTCTGTGCTAGCAATCTATGAAAAACTGGCTGCAGCCTGTAATTTTTCACTAAAATAGCATGTCTACTACTCTCCAGCTTGCCTAGGCTCCAGTAAGGAGTACGTAGGCTCCAGTAATCCTAGCAAGGCTCCTAGTGTCTCCAGTAAGGACCTGCACCCATTTAATCTGTTTCCCTGTCAGTGCTGGCTGTAGCTTTGCCTGTCATTCTTCAGGACTTTTCTTTGTCCTTCCTGTGTCTACCACTTCAACAAATCCAGATTACTTCATTCATAGGTTCATTTCTGTAACGTTAGAAGCCCACCAGTTTGCCTGGGGAAGGCTTTGTGGAAGGAAGTTAGAGCATAGGTCTTACAAGATGTGGCTGAGGGAACTGGGGATGTTTAGCCTGGAGAGAGGGAGGCTCAGGGAAGGGATCTTATCTCTCTGTAAAACTGCCTGAGGGGATGTTGCAGGGAAATGAGGGTCAGTATATTCTCACAGGTAACAAGTGACAGGATGAGAGAATATGGCCCCAAGTTGCACCAGGGGAGGTTTATATTGAATATTTGGGGACATTTCTTCACAGGAAGAGTTGTCAAGCCTTGGAATACACTACTCAGGGGACTGGTTAAGTTACCATCCCAGGAAGCACTTAAGGACGTGGCTTAGTAGTGGGCTTGCCAGTGTTAGGTGTGCAGTTGGACTCAGTCCTAAAAGTCTTTCCCAGCCTCAGTGATCCTGTGATTCTGTGAAGCACTGGAGGGGCTCTGAGGATGTGTAGTGGGAATGACCATTTCTAGCACAGCAGGTTGTTTTCAGTTTTATTATCAAACTGGTGCTTCTGCTGTAGAATTGAAATAGGTATGGGGACAAGATTATTCCCATCCCAACACTATTGGGATGGGATTTGTCTTAGCAGTCTTCTATAAGCAGTGCTCAGAAGTGAGTGCTGTAAACTGTAACAAGTTTTATTACCCAGGTTCATACAAATTCCATCAACATTGTACCAGAACACATTTAATATCATTTAGGCAGCAGACATGCCATGCCATTGAGAGAGCGAAACAGGCAAACCAAGATCCTGTGACACAGAGTCAAGAGTATCTTCTGTCATTAGAGGTCTTTTATGAAGTGCTTCATTATTTGACAATTTTTGTAGCAATAACAGTGGTTGACTTGGGTTGACAGGATGCGTCTGTGTTCTCTGATTTCCAGATAGCTCTGCACGAATGCAGATACTATTTTGCCATAAAGGTGGCTTTAAGGGTTGTCACAGTACCTCAAAGGCTTAGATTCTGGGGGAATTTGTAGATATTTTGTAGGAGTTGTTCATTTGTTAACTACTACAGAATAAACTTCTACAATATTGTGGTTGCTGCAGTCTCATTTTCCAGGGTGAGTACTGGTTTGTTTTGTCTCTGACACAGTGTTAATTTTCAGGGCTAATTATTGCACTGTAGTCTGACTTTAAGCACTAAATAAAAAATATAAAAAAACATTAAAAATAATAAAAAAGTCTTCATGTCCCTGCGAGAAAAAACATCTACTCTGGATACCAGAAAAATACATGTGTACTAACCTAGCTTAGTGCTATATTAGAGACTGAGTATTACTTTCCTTTCTCTATCAATATAGTATGCTAAAGTACTATAACCTTGCAATATAATATCCCATGCTATAAATCTCTATGCTGATATGCCTCCAGCAGTACTGCTTGTCTAAGCTTTCACCATGTCTAAATTCTCACTAGTGCTGACAGTGATCATCCAGAGCTATACTGACTGTGAAAAAAGAGCGAAAATTTAATTATAAAATACCTTGTCTTTTGTGGTTCCGAGCCTTCATATCTGCAATTTCACTCAACATAACACATATTGAAGCTAAGAATATTGACGCTAAGAACATTACACAAACCACTTGAACAGTACTGTAGCACATGGAATGAACTATCTTACATGTTTATTTGTATAGGAAGGCTTCTGCAGTCACTGTACATCAGTACACGCACACATTTTTTTAAACTGCCTGAAGAAGTCAGGGAGTACAACTAGATGATTGTTGTACTAAAGTAAACTGTAACTGAACTAAAAATCTCCACAGAAGATCCAACCAAAAAAGCAAACCACAGAAATCTACTTTTCCCTAACCTGAAGACCTGAGCATGGTATGTCTCCTAATCCTGTGTCCCTGAGTAAGTACATTATTCCAACTAAACCTCCTTTTTGGTTGCATGAAACTGTTTAGCAAATGTACTCTTCTATTTGTCTCCATAGGAAAGGTTCTTTCTTTACTCTCAAAGGATATGTCATGATGGGATGAGTTCTTAATTTGTATTTAATCTCCACACCAGGATTTTTCATCTGGTATCTCTTATTCTCAAAAACGTACTGTTTACAGCCGTTGTGCAAATACTTCTCTAATGAGATCAATTAAGTTCACATATATTGTGAACTTTATAACTAAAAGTAGAATACATCTATACCTTCTATTTAATATCCATGGGTGCTTCTAGTACAATTCTCCTGTTCTGCGATATGAATTTTCTTTAGCAAGAGGTCAGACAATGGCTATTACAGTGGAGTTGATAATCACCAGGTTAAAAGCCCAAGCTGTCTGTTGAGTTTCATGTATCAAGGCTGTTTCACATACTAAAACTGCTTGCAAGCCTTTGGTTTGGTTCTACTTACTTACATATTTATTCATACTTTATCCATAACAGAACAATATGTGCTGGTTTGGTAGGTGCAGAGTAAGAGAAGAAAAATTCAGTGTTTACAGGAAGAGCAAAGCTATTGAAGGTACAAAATGCACCAGGAAAATAAGTTTCCTTGACCAGAAATGAAAGAAATACTGTAAGTAAGGAGCATGGATCATTCTTATATTCTGGAAATGGACAAATTATGACTACTTGATAAAGATTATGCATCAGGATTATTCTTCATTGTCTGTCACAGCATTTCAACACTACTGCTAGATATTACAAGTAAAAGTAACTCCACTAATAGCAGGATCATTTGCATTCTCTTAAATTCAAATCAGGCAGTCACCAGATTAAAGTACAAAAAAAGAAGAAAGATATTTAAAAGACTGTCCAAACTTGTGTAATCTCTAGGGAGTGCTTCTCTTACACCTTGTTTCAATTACGAGATTTAACAACCATGAAAACTATTGTTTTGTGCGAGAACAACGAATTTCAAGTGCTAAGAAAAAAAGCAGTGCATAACCCTCAGTGAAATGCAAGTTTGTTCCTGGCAGTCTTAACAGATATAAAGAGATAAAAACTTAAAAAGAGAGTTAATATAAATAAGGAAAATGAATAAACTAAGTTTTGTTATGAATTCTCACTAAATCAATGAAGTCAGGATATGGAATTTCTCTGACTTTTTGCAAGCATGGCTATTCTATAATTCATACTGCCTAGTATGAGTGGAAATATCTGTGTGAATGCCAATCATCCTTCACTTTTAATGAGAGAACTTAAAAAAATGTCCATCTATGGATTCTCTGGTGCTTACAATACAGTTGATCGATTTCTTTCTCCACAAAGCAATTTTAAAAAAATGCTCCTTAAACTTGAGACAACAACAATAAACTGGGTCTTCTACAAGAAATGCAGACCATTAATGCTTGCAGAGTTCATGACTGAGAAACTCTTGTAAGCCAG
Organism: Tichodroma muraria; assembly: GCA_013390105.1. Taxonomy (NCBI): domain Eukaryota; kingdom Metazoa; phylum Chordata; class Aves; order Passeriformes; family Sittidae; genus Tichodroma; species Tichodroma muraria. Next base: position 14,043 of record WAAG01068943.1, on the reverse strand, counting down.
AAAATGATTCAGACTCCTTGCATTGTGGAGACACATGACGCAGTCAAATAGAAAGCATATTGAGGAAGACTCTTTTATCCCCTGTATTGCAGTGCCTCCTCTTCCATGCAATCTTTGGAGGTATGGCTACTTGGAATATCTGTTCAGCTCCTGAAATTTGTTTAACCATTATTGTCATTGCAGTGTGAAAATGTATCTGCAGCTATGCCTCACCACAAACTATGGATGGGTTTTTCTGAATGTGTAGGTAATTGTAGGAGGAAATAATTTAATACAAATAACAACTCCAATACTGTTAATGAAACTTATTATCATCTTCACTTACACAGCACTATTTATCTACAGTGACTAAAGTTGTAAAGTTCTAGAATGTAAAACACTAACAGTGTTTTACATAGATCAATAAACAAATTTTTGATTCCTAATTTGAAATATTTGCACTCATTTCTTTAATCAGCTTTGTCCGGCTGGAGAGCTTCTTTGGAGTGGCTGGAATTTTCTTTGCTGAAGAACTTATGAGATCTGAAAATCAGATCTGAAGCTGAGTAGAGAATTTTTCTGATATCTACAGTGACATTGGGCTTAGAGTGAAAGCCTTGAATGGCTCCTGAGTGCCCTGGAACAAAATACCAAGCAAGAGGTACTTTACTGAAAGATTTTTCATATAAGTCCCTGAAGTTTTTTTTAAGTTTTTCATGTGTGAAGATGGTGGGACTTTCCACTGAATGACTATGGCAAAATAGCTAATCTAATCATATAATCAATCTATATCACCAAGGAAACTTACTGTAGCGGAGATAACTATTGTCACAAGCTCGCTGTCCCATATGGTTCTACTGGCTCCACTGAAGTGGAACAAGATTTGGAACTTGATCTTATGGTTAGGAAAATAATGAAGATGCTTCAGATTTAATTAGCCTGTCCCATGAAATTTGGTCCAGATGGCAAAAGTACCACCTGGCTTTGTTTGAGGTAGTCCTGGGAAGAAAACAAAACCTTATGCACAGTTTGTGCTGGCTTACTGGTTAGTTCCATTTCCAGATGAGGATGAACAGTTCTTTCAGGTATGCTCACTGCCAGGCTCATCAGGGCTTTCTGACTAAACTCCATGCTGGCATAGTCACTCAAGAGTGGTACTTCAGTAGAAATGGTGTCTTCTTCACGTGAAACTGCTTCTGCAGGGATTTCTTCATGCCTTGGGCTCATGTCTATGTCATTGCTAGGTTTTTCTGACTTGCAAGTGTCATGCTTCCTGTCTTCTCTACCATCTGTGAAGAGGTCTGGAGTCAGAGGAGCCTTTGACTCGTGCTCTATAACAAAAAGGCTGGTGGTATCATTGTCTGGCAGGGCCTGAAGCAGTGACCTTGAAACAGGTTTCCAGTTAGTCTGTGAGACAAAGCAAGGAAAAAGAATAATATGCTAATTAATCCATTTTATCTCATCTTAGGTTTTAGAAATATGGATGAAAATACTTATATCCCTAATTTAAAAACCATCTTCTCCACTCCCATAGTATTTAATCAAAGTTTTTCTTGCTTATTTATTTGGGAACAAAAGTAGTGATGATAATGTAAGCCTCATGACATGCTGTTCTGAGAACACAGCTTTCAAAGCATTTAGCAAATATATTACTATAAAAAGGCAGCAACTTGAACAGCAGCCAGACAAGATTAAACTGTCAGCTGCTATGAACAGTTTGTTATTAAAGTTTATGCCACGATCTGAGTATACCTGGGGTAACAAGTTCTGCAGATTCTGGATGGTTAAATGGAGAACAGTTGGCAACACCAAACTTCCTTACTTTTCACCTAGATTGTTCTGTGTTTGCCCACATTTGACATAATGTTTTTTAAATTATGGGCAGGGTGGTATGGCTATTAGATTTTTTCCTTCCTCCCTCCCCTGCCCCCTTGATCCCACTTGCTCTAAATTTGTTTACACTGTTGTTTTATTTTTGCAAGAAATAAGTAAGTGTGTATTGTTTTTATTTTCTTTCTTCTTACATTTTATGATCTGACTGGGAAATGAAAATGTTGTTCTTTGAAGCCTCAGCAATACCAAATAAAATATTTTTATTTTTCTCTCGTAATGGGATAAATAGACACCCCTGCATAGTTAATTTCTGCCTTGTTTTGAATAAAGATCTGTATGATATGTACCTTCATTATCATATTTTTTTGTGAAGAGCAGCCCAAACTCCAAAGCTACCAAATCTACAATAGGTTTTATGTCTACCTGGACTTCAGTAAAGCCTGTGATACCATTTCCTACAGAATTCTCCCAGATAGATGGGCTGCTAGTGGTTTGGACAGGTGCACTGTTCACTGGACAAAACTCCCTGGATGGTTGGGCCCAGAGAGTCACATCCAGCTGTTGATCCATTACCAGTGCTGTTGNCCTGTGTCCAGTTTTGGGCTCTTCGCTACAGGAACGTATTCATTCTGGTGCTGGAGGGAGTCCAGAGAAGGGCAATGGAGCTACGGAAGGGTCTGGAGCACAAGTCCAGTTAGGAGCAGCTGAGGGAGCTGGGGGTGTATATTCTGGGGAAAAGGAGGTTCAGGGGAGACCTTATCACTCCCTACACCTGCCTGATAGGAGGCTGTAGCCAGGGCGTTGGTCTCTTTGCCTAGCTAACAAGTGACAGGATGAGAGGAAATGGCCTCAAGTTGTACCTCAGGAAATGTTTAGATTGGATATTTGGAAGAATTTCTTCTCTGAAAGGGTGATCAGGCTGTCCAGGTATGTGGTGCATTCACCTCCCCTGAAAGTGTTTGGAAAAAATCTACATGTGTCGTCTGGGGACATGGATTGGTGGTGAGCACAGTGGTGCTGGTTAATGGCTAGACTTGATGGTCATGGAGGCCTTTTCTAAACAACATAACAATGCTATGATTCTGTCTGAAAGAGGCAGTAAGTGAAGAAGGAGAAACATCTTTGAAGAATCTTGCCTGTATGTGAAGAACAGGAGGCTGATTGGGTTGACTGACTGACATTTTAGTTCCCCATAGTTCATTTTCCTGGTCTCTGTAATGAGAGTGTCTCCAGTTCCTCCTGCTGCTCTGTACCATGGGATGTATCCTTGACTTATTTTTTGTTAAGTAATCCCCTGTCTGGACAACAAGTTGTCTTGCTGCCTTTTTGGAAATTTTTTGTGTATTTGTCAAGAGTTGCTAAGTTACTCAACTAAACTGGTGCTGTTCAGTCTTGGAGCAACTAGAAATCAAATGAGTGTACAGAATATAGCAAGATTTTCTCCCTGCCCGTTTTGCCATGCCTATTTGGGGAATACCTTTCTCCACAGCTCACTGATTGTTCAGAATACCAAAATACTTCTAGACAATATATCTAGTAAGCTATTTATTGCACTGTCTCCTGATATAGTGCTTTTTCTGCTTTCTCCCAAACCGTTATCTGGTATTTCTGTGTCTGACATGTTATCAACATTACAGTATTCTCTACCAGGAGTGGTTAATACAGACTTCATTTCTTTGACAGCTGCTTTGCCTCTGCAGGTAATGTTAAAGGCATCTGAAATTCATGTATCTTGTTTTTAAGCATTTTATGTCAAAATGACACTGTGGTTCACAAAACCTACTTATCCACTGAGCATGCAGTCTCAGTGTATTTCACCTTCATTTCTTCATTGCAAAATGACTTTTATCATTTATCTACATTTAGGTGGAAGAGAAGAGGAAAGCAAGTGAAGAACTCCTGATCTGGAGTATGAAAGTCTGCTCCGCAATCATACTTGCTCTGTTGCAGGAAGAAATGTTGATGTTCAGCAAAACTTCTGATTATCAGTAGACTATCAGGGTCTTTTGAAATGTTGTTTCTGATTACTTCACTCTGTATCCCAGTTCTGAGCAGTGTCTGGCTCGTATGTACCTACTAGCCAATGCCCAAAATTTGATGAGATAGAAGTCTGCTTGTTAAAGCTCATGGGAGGAACTACTAGATTGTCAAGTGCCAGATTAAGTTCAAATTTTCCAGAAAAAGAGCTTTATAAAGGAAAGCAGTACTAATTCCTGCCGCAAAAACAAAATCATAGGTGGTCTGAGACTTAAGAGATAAACTTAGCTGTTCTAAAAGGAGGACTTCTAGTATCAGATGTCATCAAAACTGCAGAAGAAATCTTATTAAAAGGGGGAAGGCAGGAAGGCAGGAAGGCAAAGATATAAATAAGCTCACTAACAGGGAAAAGTGGATAATGTAGTCTCCAACAGCTGCTTCTAATAGCTGTATTTTTTCTTAACATATGATTTCCCTGTTTCTTTAGTGCTAAAATTCAGGTATACTTATCAAAACACATGGGAAGGCTGTGGACAAGATGTGAGCACGCTGCTGAACCTTGGTGCCAACAGCTACCTTATGGTAGAGTACCCTTACGGCTACCAGCTGCCAGTCAGAGCCCCTAGATTGCTTTGGAGGCAAGCTGGGGCTGAGGTCTGAGGAGCAGACTTCAGAGAGCACCATGTTACATGCCCTTTGTCATAATACTTCTCTGGAATTAGGCCACTGTTCATTACCTTGTATTTCGAATAATTTAATAATCAGTTTGAGTTTGTAAAAACTGACTGGATATAAAAACTGATTTTCTCTCTTTAGACTCCATCTACCCCCATGCAGCTTTGATTTGTTCTTATAAGACCATGCCTTTCAAAATGCTCTACAATGTATTAAAAAAGTCTGAGATCTTTATTAAATTTAAAAGTGTATACAGCCTATGTCTAAATAACAACTACCCCTCATCCTGTATTTTTAATATTACTCTGGCTTCCAAGCAGTTGATATTAGACATTTGCTAGAGTGAAGTGTGAAAGGACAGATAACTAGCATTATAGATTAATCAAAGATCTCCCCTGTGTATCTTTTCATGCCATCAGAAGAGTACTTGCCATATCTTGGAGTGCACTGCTGTTTCTTGGACTTGGTACACTAGGCCAGTATGATATTTTCAACCTGTAAAGAAGTTTTTTACATTTAACATCAGGTTAAATGACTGATATTTCCTTTACATTTAAATTCATTACTGTTCATACATAGCATACTAATATTTTTGTAACCATCAAAAAAGGTGTTCTACAGAGACATTTAAGCATAATAGTAATTAAAAGCTGAAGACTAAACTTGTAGTCTACACTGAAATGCTGAGTTAATGATGATTAGCATCTTTGGTTTAATGACAAAGGAACTGTGAAAGTGTTGGCAATGTTGTCTCTTTCCATACATTTAATCTATACATCTAATATATCTATGCATCTAATTTGTTATCATTTCTACAAAACCTCCATCTTCCTTGAGGGCTCTGGGACATACAGGATGAAGCTTGTTTCAGTAAGTATTTGCTCCTGGATTTCCATTTAAAAGTTTCCTTTCCCCTGAAAAAAAAGAGCAAGATACTGTTGCATTGCATCCAGCCCATGTGCAATGGCGCTGGTAGTCTGGAAGAAGCCCTAAGGAGACAACACAACTCCCGCTCTTTCCAGATTGTTTTGAATTTGGATCATTCTGGGAGCTATTACATACAGTATCTCACCTCCATAAAAAAAGCCTCAACAAAGCTGTAAGAGAGGCTGAGAGTTTAAGTAGTCCATCATTCTGCTCTAGTGTTGGCTTCAGTGTTTTCCAGTTTTGAAATTAAATCTAGACTTCATTACCTTCAGGGTACTTTGCCTCTGCTTAGGCTGTGGTTGGAGGAAAAGACTGCGGCTGTAAAGTTACTGGATCTCTTGCTGATCCTGTGAAGATGGGTTTTTTACTGGCTGGCAAGTCCTTTCTTACAAATCAAGTAGCCAGTTAAGATGAGGGCAATCCCTGGGATCCTTCACCTCAGTTCAAAGTGTTCAATGTTACTACAAATGTACAATTTTAAGCACCGTTTTGCAGTGCTACACTGGTCTTCTGTGTGCTGCCTGGTTGCTTTGTGTTTTGTTTGGGTTTTTTTCCCCCTATTCTTTCCTCTTGGGCTCAGACAATGGTCAAAATTTCCATGTAGGTCTCAGAAGTTCCTGTCAAAACTGCTGTATCAGACACAATACAACTTAAAATACAGTCTGAAAAGGTAAGAGCACAGGAGGCTTCACGCGAAGTCTCTTTCCCAGTCACAAGGATAGGAGTTTAAAGCAGGCTATGTTATGCAGTGTGACTTCCAAGCCACAGGTTTCCATCTGTCCTTTAACAGCTGTGCTTTCAGCTTCTGAGGCTGGTGCTTTGTGAAGAAGAGAAAAAGGGAGGGTAGTGTTCTAGGACACCAAATAGTAACATGAGTGGTTGTATGCAATTAAGCTTGTCAGCAAATTAGTATTAGAACCCATTACTACACAAACCTTTTAGTCATAGTGTATGCCCCTGATATTGTAGCTCAGATTATTATGTGTGGATGAATACTTCATTATTGCAGAAACCAATTTCTCCTAAAATAAGAGGACCACTGCCAAATCTTACAGGCACCCTTGTTATTCTCTCTTGTTCCTACTCATTCATATACTGCTCCTTCTCATTATGTGCTTACATGCATACTTTATACATTTAATATCCAAATGTGTTTACAAGAAACATCTTAGACAACAATAATCAAATGCATGCCTTATCTATAAATCTATAGCATATTTCCCAATGTGAGAAATGGTTCTGGCTCTTTCTAAGCATGTTTGTGACAGACAGTAGTCAGATTAAGGAATCAAAAGCTAAAGAATATAGATTTTTTACAAACTTGTTTTACCATTTTAATCAGTTTATAGTAGCTTGTAATTGCTCTCACTGTGAAATTAGTGTGGTGGCTTTTGTACTGTGCGTTTTTTGAGTTGTGTCACCTTTAAGGACAAAGAAGGTCCAGTGCTATGAAACTCAGAGGTAAGCAAAACAAGAGTGTTGCTAACAACTCCAGCCAATATTCTGTTCTTACCTTTTAATCACCAGAGAACAAGTGAGAGGCGCAAAAACCAGAATGAGTATCATGCTGAAGCAAAGACCAATCACAAAACCTTCAAGTTCTCCTTTATCTGATGGGAAACAGGAAGCTTGAATCAGATTCATTGTGTTAAGTACAGAAAGACCTTATTAACTTCATGACAGAAATATTTCAAACAGAAGTCAAAGCTAACTTTGCACATTATGGAATTTAAGTGAAATCTAGTTAAAACGAATCTGGGTATTCTCAGTGGGGGTGTGAGCTTTTCAGGTTTGTATTTTTAAGATATCTAGGTATCATAGAGTCACAGTATGGTTGGAATTGGAAGGGATCTCTGAAGATCATCTATTCTAACTCCCTGTTAAAACAGGTTCACCTAAAGTGGTGACACAGGATTGCATCCAGGCAGGTTTTGAATGTCTATAGGGAAGAAGACTCCCCAGCTTCTCTGAGCAATCTGTTCCTGTACTCTATCACCCTCACAGTAAAGAAGTTCTTCATTATGTTCAGGTGGAAATTCCTGTGTTTCAGTTTATGCTCACTATCTCCTGTGTCATTGGGCACCACAGAAAAGAATCTGGCCCCATCCTCCTGACACTTTCCCTTCGGTTATTTGTATACATTGATAAGATCTCCTCTCTGTTGCCTCTTCTCCATGATAAAAAGGCCCAGCTCTCTCAGCCTTTCCTCTTTAGTAAGGTGTTCCAGTTCCCTAAACGCCTTTGCAACACTCAACTGGACCCACTCCAGGAGCTCCATGTCTCTCTTGTCCTGAGGAGCCCAGAACTGGACACAGCACTCAGGTGAGGCCTCACCAGGGCTGAGGACAGGGGCAGGATCACCTTCCATGACCTGCTGGCAAAGCTCTTCCAGGATCCCGGTGGCCTTGGCCACCAGGACACGCTGCTGGCTCGTGGACAGCTTGTTGTCCACCAGGACCCCCAGGTCCTTCTCCACAGAGCTGCTCCCCAGCAGGTCAGCCCCAGCCTGTGCTGGTGCCTGGGGTTGTTCCTCCCCAGGAGCAGGACCCTGCACTTGCCTTTATTGAATGCTTCTTCTGAATGCTAATGTTTCTTCTCTGCCATCTCTCCAACCTATCAAGTGTTTTCACCCCTTGCTATTATGCAAGCTCTAGCTTGTTTAACAGGTCAGGACCCTCTTGCACATCTGACTTAATAAGAAATTATTTGAGTGAAAGTGGCTTTTAATCTACTTCAGGATTTACTAGTAGTGTTTGGGGCNTGTTCAGGTGGAAATTCCTGTGTTTCAGTTTATGCTCACTATCTCCTGTGTCATTGGGCACCACAGAAAAGAATCTGGCCCCATCCTCCTGACACTTTCCCTTCGGTTATTTGTATACATTGATAAGATCTCCTCTCTGTTGCCTCTTCTCCATGATAAAAAGGCCCAGCTCTCTCAGCCTTTCCTCTTTAGTAAGGTGTTCCAGTTCCCTAAACGCCTTTGCAACACTCAACTGGACCCACTCCAGGAGCTCCATGTCTCTCTTGTCCTGAGGAGCCCAGAACTGGACACAGCACTCCACATGAGGCCTCACCAGGGCTGAGGACAGGGGCAGGATCACCTTCCATGACCTGCTGGCAAAGCTCTTCCAGGATCCCGGTGGCCTTGGCCACCAGGACACGCTGCTGGCTCGTGGACAGCTTGTTGTCCACCAGGACCCCCAGGTCCTTCTCCACAGAGCTGCTCCCCAGCAGGTCAGCCCCAGCCTGTGCTGGTGCCTGGGGTTGTTCCTCCCCAGGAGCAGGACCCTGCACTTGCCTTTATTGAATGCTTCTTCTGAATGCTAATGTTTCTTCTCTGCCATCTCTCCAACCTATCAAGTGTTTTCACCCCTTGCTATTATGCAAGCTCTAGCTTGTTTAACAGGTCAGGACCCTCTTGCACATCTGACTTAATAAGAAATTATTTGAGTGAAAGTGGCTTTTAATCTACTTCAGGATTTACTAGTAGTGTTTGGGGCTTTTTTGGTTGGTTGGTTTTAATTTTTGTTTCCCATTTTGTTTGTTTGTTTCGTATTTTTTATTTGGTTTAGTTTTGTTTTGTTTTAGGGTTTTTTTTGGGAGGTCATGTCTGGTCCTGATAGCAACAACACAGTTTGTATGTTTATTTGGTGTCGATGTTTCACCTTTTAAGATCATTAAGATCACTTTATCTGCCATCAGCCATTTGTCAATTCTTGATGCAAACCTACATTTCTTATTGCCTCTTAATACTTGCTTGAGATACTTTCTATCAATATTCCACCTACCTAAAGAGGAGAAAGGGTTTGAGAGGTTAATGGGTGTTGATAAAACGCTCAGGCTAACACAGGAACCAAAACTGACTGTGATGTTAAGAGTGAGTCAGTGTACAGGTCTTCTTTACGGAAGAAGATGGAGACATCAAAAGTTTAAAAGTAGTGCCAGTAGATTGTGGACAGTTCATGATTGTGTTACTGATATTGACAAACCATATTTGCAAAAAAAGCCACTTGCTTTTTCTTTTCCTACCCATCCCCCAACAATTTTTTTTTTTAACCAAACAGATACCTAATATTAAAAAATAATTTGGAAAGCTGTGAATTGCTTTGTTGCTGAAATTTGACTTTTATAGCAAAGAAACCTGGGATTCTTCTAATGGATTAAATAACCTATGAAATGTTTGAGGAGAGCAAAAATTGTGAATGTAATACTTAAATGCAGTGTAATTACTCAATTTTTTAGAAGGCTATATTAATTTCACTCTGCATTTTTGTTACTTTACTGAAAAATTGAATACTCTCCAAATGTATATTTGGTAGGATGAGTGAAATGGAGTTCTGAAGAAAAGCTCCAGGGAGAGACTTAAATATTTTGTGTTGACAGGAGAAAGTTTTCAGTGGGAGGAGGAGGGGTGCAAATCCTGTTGATTTCAAGGAAGAATTTAAATTGCTTTTGTTCATCTCAGCTTTACACTTTTCACTATTCAGCTGTATGGTTTTATACCTCCTTCATTTGATTCAAAAAAGCTGCTGTGGGAAGTAACTATTTGCATGCTTCTGTCTCTGAATATCACAGGTTACTGATACCATCTTAGCATGCTCTTTTCTTTTTGTATTTAGAAATCTTCGTTAAGGGAAGCTGTGGTCAAACAAAAAAAAGACTGTTGCAGTTTTAGTTTTAATTAACTGATGAAGTTTTAAAAATATTTGAAAGACTAGGTTTAACCAACTCTATATGACTTTCAGTTTTTTTGACTTTTTAAATGTAACTGTTTTGTTCTTAGCCTACCCGTGCACTTCTGAGAAAGGTAAACTTTTGCCAGTGACCTAAAGAACATGTTACTTAAAATGTACTTAAATTATCAGAAAGCAAAAGATACTTTGATTAGTGTTCACCCACACTAGGAGCAATTGAAAGATACTTAATCTTTTATTTTCGCATAGTTAATAGCTCAGGAAGTCAATTTTATGTGATTGCTCAGGATTTTGCCAAGAGCAGATGACTGAACATTACTAGCCACAGGCAGAAATTTAAAATGCTGAAATCTAGATAGTAATTGTCAATAAATAAAGATATGTGCACATAGCTAGCACAAAAAGGTCAGAAAAAGTTTCAGAGATGAAAAACCCTAGCTAAGTCTTCCCTGTATACTAGGTAATGAAATACAGGCAGAGATGTTCTGAGGCACAAAGTTTGTCTCTTGCAGAGGAGCAATTTTTTTGTATTTGCTCTCAGTAATGGAGGATTGAATAATAAATCTTGTGAGTGAGCATAGAGAGAGCATAAAACAAAGATTCATGCTGGGTAATGCAGATGCACAGAGGTTCCACAGTACCATATTTTGGAGTGCTGAAAGGTTGTGAAAGAGTCAGAGGTCCTTCTCCAGCGTTAGTGAATCCTGAAATCTGCACACGATAGGTGGTCTTTTTCTTCAGTCCAGTAAGATGGTAACTTGTGATAGAAGAGTTGAGAGTAACAGCTGAAACACAAGAGGTTTTAGGAGGAGATGATTAGATGAACTCTCATGGCTGAGCATGTATCAGTATAGCTGACTGGGGAAAAGGCAACATTTGAGTGCCCCGATCCTCATCTGGAGGAAACCAGACTGTGCAAGTGTTCTTTGGATAGGTACAAGAATTCTCCAAAGTATTTATATACATGTTAAATTCAGAGGTTGAAAGCATGAGCTTTTAACACACCAAGGCTGTATTGGGTTTGTACGGCCAAGTTTTGGCAGCAGGCGTGCTGCAGGGGTGGCTTCTGTGAGAAGCTGCCAGAAGCTTCCCATGTCCAACAGATCCAGACCCAGCTGGCCCCTGGATGGATGTGCTGCTGACCAAGACTGAGACAATTATAAATGGTGGTAATGCCTCTGTGATAACAGATTTAAGAAGGAAAACAGTTACTGTGCAAATTTAATTGCAGCCAGAGAAGAGCAGATTGACAATATGTGAGTAGAACAGTCCTGCAGACACCAAGGTTGGTGAAGGAGGGGCAGGATGTGCTCCAGGCACCAGAGCTGAGGTTCCCCTGCAGCCCGTGGTGCAGACCATGGTGAGGCAGCTGTGCCCCTGCAGCCCATGGAGGGCCCTGGGGATGCAGAGATCCACCTGCAGCCCCTGGAGGAGACCCACACTGGAGCAGAGTCCTGGCAGGGACCTCTAGACCCATGCAGAGAGGAGCCCATGCTGGAGCAGGTTTCCTGGTAGGATCTTGGACCCTGTGGGAGATCTATGCTGGAGCAGGCTGTGCCTGAAGGACTTCATCCTGTAGGAAATGAACACTGTGGATTCTGGAGCAGTTAGTGAAGATGCTGGAGAATCTCATGGAGAACTGTCTCCCATGGGAGGCAACCCATGCTGGAGCAGGAGAAGGACTGTTCTCCCTGAGCAATGGCAGAAACAGTCTGTGATGAACTGGCTGTAACTCCCAGTCTGTGTCTCTTTGTGCTGCTGGTGGGGAGGAGCTAGAGCCTGGGAAGGAGGCAGTGGTGGAGAAAAAGTGTTTCTAAGGTTTGTTTTACTTCTCATTATATCCTCCTCTGAATTTCATCAGCAATAAATGCCATTAACTTCCCCAAGTCAAGTCTTTCTGCCCATATGGTAATCCGTGATCTCTCCTACACCTTATCTCAACCCATGAATGTTTTATTACGTTTTCTCTCCCCGTCCACTTTCAGAGGGGATAGAGTGCCTCTGGCATACAGTGGCTCTGGTATCTAGCCAGGATCAAACCATCACAGGTGATGAATACAGAAGGCTGCATATACTTCATGAGAGGAAAATATATCTAACACGCTGAACAGTTGTTTTTATGTTGACTGTAACAGTTAGCATTAGGACTAGCTCTTATCATATGCTTTACTCTTGCTCCAGTTGTCAGTAGTTGTTCAGCTTGATTTATGCCAGTGCTATGGCTCATCATTCAATACAGAAACAGGGCTGTGCTTTCTGCTTTACCTGCTCTGTGGGACTTTCAGCTCAGCCTATTTTTTGATGGAGCAGTGACTTTTCCCTTGGCCAGAATAGTATACAAACAGCCATGTTGTAAGGATGCCTTTAATGAAGCAGAAATTACTTTTCAAGTTTGCCACTGTGGATTTAAGATCTTCACAGAAGTGGATGTGATGCTGTAGCCTATGGACCTCCTTCCCTCAAGTTCTTTAGTAAAATTATATTTCCTGCCTGGAAAAAATGGCAGTTGGGTGCCATGTCACTGCTGTATTGACTGGTTAAGGCAGAGAAAAAAGAAAGAAATTAGGTTCAGTCCTGCATGTTCCCATTCTGCTTCCTCTTGTGATTTCAGATAAGTATTTGAAGTGGAGTAGAATCTCCAGAAGACTTTTTATGGTTCTCTCAAGGCATAGGCCAACATGTATTATAGAACTCTTACTATCTCCCTCTGTCAGCTCTTAAGTGATATTTATCTTCCCCAGAATGTCTTCAATTTTATTTTAAAGTCAGTATGTACAAAGTTAATGTATTGTTGCTTATGTCAAAGAGGCTTTCCACTCTGGACCAGAAAGAAGATGTTTATCAAAAGAATATGGTGATTTTTTAAAATGGAAAACTCAAGTGGTTTGAATTCACAACTATTAAATCATTCCAATGTGTAGAAATTTCATCTTTTGTGGTTTGTTAAGGTTGGAAAAGACCTTTAAGGTTTTCCAAACTCAGACGTAAAAACTACCAATTTAAGAAAATGTTTCCAAAATTAAATTTATAATGGTGCGTTTGGAAACAGGTAAGAAATACAAACTGCTAATTGAGTTACAAAATGAAATACAGACTGTCTTACATTTTATAGAAAGGCTCAGACTCAAGCTTGGATGAAGTGCAATGAAACATAAAAGTGTTGTGACTGAAATCATAACACTGAAAATGTATGTCTTCCTTTGAGTGTTCCTAGAGAATTCTGCTGTAGTCTCAGAAATGTAACTTTTAAGGAAATAGCAATATTTAATTTGAGATAATATCTAGAAAATTCTAAGTGTTTGTGGGGGCATATAGAACATTGAAAGTCTAACCAGGTGCTGACCTACAAGAGCAGAGTACTCAATTCACACAGAAATTGTAAATAACTCAGTAAACTTAATGGTCTGAAGGAAGCTTTTCTTTCATGACTCTGAGCTGCTGCTGCTCTGTTCTGGCAATGGTGACTTACCTGGAGACTTCTTCCTTGATGAATCTGTGTAACTAATCCTGTATCCTTGGAGAAAGCCCAAATGGTCTTCTGCAGATATTTCAGTCCACTTCACAAGTGCAGAATGCTTTGTGATATTCAGAATTGTCACATTAGTGGGACCTGTCCTAGGAACTTAAAAAAATGGATATTTGAGTTCTGTATCAATACTTGGACAATAGACATAGAAGACTGAAACCTAGCTGTTTCCAAGAGAATTATTGTCAGATTCTAGATGCTATAAATACAACGTAAAGGGTGCAGAAGAGAAAGGCAAAATCCCATAGATTTTAGAGAAAGGTAAAAATCCCTCACCTTAAACAATACCAAAGTAGGTAGAAATTGTGACTGTCTCATTATGAACTCCAATATGTTTCGTATTTTACTCCAATAGCAACAGTCATACTGATTTCAACTTGCGATGTAAGACACTACGAAATTGGGATTGAGGGTCTGTAGTAGTTTGGCCGT